>CAUYLG010014939.1:0-10760 GCA_963573385.1 Cacajao melanocephalus | reverse complement strand
GCTGACCTTATGAGAACTGGATGAGTGAAAGTAATAAGCAGAAACCATACTGAGGTAGGTGTAAAAATAAGAGAAAATAAGAACTTCCATTTTCTTTTATCGTCTGGAGAGTCCCTTTGTTTCTTTTACTTTTATCATATTCAGACTTGCATTAGTTTTCTTTTGTCTCAAATTTTGCAAACATAATAACAGCTTACTTAAAAAATTTAATGGAGAAAGAAAAAGTGATGACTTGGAAGTTATGGGAAATAATACTACAGGTTCTTTGCATTACCATTTTTATTTCCCTGTTGAGGTACTAACCTCAAGATGAAATAGGAAGTAATTCAGAAGCAAATCGACAACCCTAGCAAAGAAAAAGACTAATTTTTAAATGTATATATTTTCTTTATATATACATTTAAACTTAGTATTTTTCTTTATATATATATGTGTGTATATATATATATATATATATAAACTAGTATTTTTCTTTATATATATACAAATTGAAATACAATGAAACCAGTAAGGACAAGTAATTTTACCTGGCATCATATTCTGGACTTCATTGCTCCACATTTTTTTATACTTTAACATTCTTATTTTATGCCATTTTGCTCAGTTTACATTTTTATGTCTACACACATGTATTACTTTTAAGATAAAAAAGCATTACATAGAGGCATGAAATTTTATGATGATATTTAAACAGAATGAATGTGCGTTTCACAAACCGGAGCAAAAATACTTCTCAGTACCTTATACAATGTCCCTTAAAACAAGATACCAAAATATAATCTTAAATAGATGCCCCACATTTTTATTGTGAATTGGAGAATGGTAATCCAAGAAGCCCAGAAGAAATGCACCAGTGGAATAATCTAGGGACGTTCAGTAGTTACTTCAATATTAACTCCTTATGAGAGAGAATAATCATTGAATCTTCTGGCTAGCTAAGAAAGATGGAGCATAATAAACATTCAACAGTTAATGCATTGAACTCAAATTAGAAATCAACATTTGGCAAACAATTTATTTTGTTATTTAAGGTGAAAATTTAAAAAGGATAATTTACCCACCCCCTGACCACATGCACACATATTGAGCATACATTTTTGCATTTGTCATCTGGAGGCTACGGAAGCACTTGACACCTAAACACTTGATCAAAGGAAGATGAGGTTACTGCTGCCAACCTAGGTCATTCACAGAAGTACTCTGGGGATATTTGATTATTTAGGGAAAAAAAGCTATCACCCTCTAGTAAAGGTATACCATAAGTTTAAAGTTTTGATGAGCTAACTTGAGCTATCCTATTAGTGAATTGGCAAGGGAGTTAGATTGGAAGATGTGTGTCTATGTGCACACTGAGCCAGAGGGTCAGATTAAAGTTGTGCTCTCTAAAAAGTGAGATGGTGCTGGGGAAAGAATAACAATGCTGTGAGTCTTGGAATTAAAATTGGCACACGCATATGCAACTAAAACATATAAGCTAGCCAGTGATTTTGACAATAATACTGAGTGAAAAACTCTTGCAACAATCCTGCACATGAGGCCTTGGTGAAGCACAGCCACATGGACATGGCCACACTTGAAAGTCGTCCTGGCTTTTGTTTGTTTGATTGCTTTTCTTTTTGTTGTTTTTGTTTTTGAGACAATGTCTTGTTCTGCTGCCCAGGCTGGAGTGCAGTGGCACAATCTCAGCTCATTGCAATTCCTGGCTAATGGGCTCAAGAGATTCTCATGCTTCAGCCTTCCAAGTAGCTGGGACCTCAGGTGAACACTACCACCCCTGGCTAATTTTTGTATTTTTATATTTTAGTAAAGATGGGGTTTTACCATGATGGCCAGGCTGATTTTGAACTTCTGATGTCAAGTGGTCTGCTCGCCTCAGCCTCCGAAAGTGCTGGGATTATAGGCATGAGCCACCATGCCTGGCTGAAAGTATTCCTTTTTGAGAGAAAATCTGAGAATATTATTTGTTAACTTAATCTTTTTTATTTTTTAGCTACACCTACTGGAATATGATGGTTGTTAATAATTGTATCCTACTGGAATATGACAGTTGTATCATATTCAATGACTCAGTTGTATCTTGAGTCATTCCTATGAGATCTGTGATAATGATAAAAGAGTGAACAAGATATAGGCCTTTCTCCTAAGGAGGTTACTTGTCAAACAGGTCTAATAAATCCTGTCTCAGATGTATACATTGTGAATATTTTCTCCCACTCTGTGGGTTGTCTATTCATTCTGCTGATTCTTTCTTTTCCTGTGCAGAAACATTTTAGTTTAATTAATTTCCACATATTTAGCATTGTTTTTGTTGCATTTGCTATTGGGTTCCTGGTCATGAAGTCTTTGACTAAGCCAATGTCTAGAAGGGTTTTTCTGATGTTATCTTTGAGAATTTTTATCATTTCAGGTCTTAGATTTAAGTCTTTGATCTAGACTTATATCTAGAAGTCAATGTCTTGATGGATTTTTCTGATATTATATTCTAGAATTTTTACAGTTTCAGGTTTTACATTTAAGTCTTTAATCCATTTTGAGTTGATTTTCATATAAGGTGAAAAATGAGCATCCAGTTTCATTCTTCTACATGTGGTTGAACAGCACCATTTGTTGAACAGGGTGTCCTTTCCCCACTTTATGTTTTTGTTTGCTTCATCAAAAATCAGTTGGCTCTAAGTATTTGGGTTTATTTCTGGTTTCTCTATTCTGTTCCATTGGTCTATGTACCTATTTTCATATCAGTACCATGCTGTTTTGGTGACCATATCCTTATAGTATAGTTTAAGTCAGGCCATGCATCCAGATTTATTCTTTTTGCTTAGTCTTGCTTTGGCTATGCAGGTTCTTTTTTGGTTCCATATGAATTTTAGGATTGTCTTTTCTAGTTCTGTGAAGAATGATGGTGGTATTCAGATGGGAATCGCATTGCATTTGTAGATTGCTTTTGGCAGTATGATCACTTTCAAAATATTGGTTTTACCCATTCATGAGCATGAGATGAGTTTCTATTTGTTTGTATCATCTATGATTTCTTTCAGCAGTGTTTTGTAGTTTTCCTTGTAGAGGTCTTTCATCTCCTTAGTTAGGTATATCCTAAGTATTTAACTTTTTGCACTTACTGTAAAGGGGGTTGCATTCTTGATTGGATTCTCGGCTTGGTCACTGTTGGTATATAGCAGAGCTACTGATTTCTATACATTAATGTTCTATCCTGAAACTTTGC
This sequence comes from Cacajao melanocephalus, assembly GCA_963573385.1. NCBI lineage: Eukaryota > Metazoa > Chordata > Mammalia > Primates > Pitheciidae > Cacajao > Cacajao melanocephalus. The sequence goes on along the minus strand of CAUYLG010014939.1, from coordinate 7,540 downwards.
TGAATTCATTGATCAGTTCTAGGTGCTTTTTGGAGATGTCTTTATGGTTTTCTAGGTATAGAATCATATCATCAGCAAACAGCAACATTTTGACTTCCTCTTTACCAATTTGGATGCCCTTGATTTCTTTCTCTTGTCTGATTTTTCTGGTTAGGACTTTCAGTACTATATTGAATAGAAGTAGTGACAGTGGGCATTCTTGTCTGGTTCCACTTATCAGAGGGAATGCTTTCAACTTCTCCCCATTCAGTATTATGTTGGCTGTGGGTTTTCATAGATGGCCTTTATTATCTTAAGGTATGTCCCCTCTATGCCGCTTTTGCTTAGGGTTTTAATCATAAAGGGATACTGGATTTTGTCAAATGTTTTTCTGCATCTATTATGATGATCATTTGTTTTTAATTCTGTTTATCTGATGTATTATATTTATTGACTTGTGTATGTTAAATCCCTGCATCCCTGGTATGAAACAAGAAACTAAAACAAATTAGCAAGAAAAACAATCTCATCAAAAAAAATGGGCTAAGGACATGAATAGACAATTCTTAAAAGAAGATATACAAATGGCCAACAAACATATGAAAAAGCGCTCAACATCACTAATGATCAGGAAAGTGAAAATCAAAATCACAATATGATACCACCTTACTCTTGTAAGAATGGCCATAATCAAAAAATAATAGATGTTGGAGGGGATGCAGTGAAAAGGGAACACTTTTACACTGCTGGTGCAAATGTAAACTAGTACAACCACTATGGAAAACAGAGTGGAGATTCATTAAAGAACTAAAAGTAGAACTGCCAGTTCATCTAGTACTCCTACTACTAAGTACCCAGAGGAAAATAAGTCATTATATGAAAAACATACTTGCACATGCATGTTTATAGCAGCCCAATTCATAACTGCAAAAACATGGAACCAATCCAAATGCCCATAAATCAATGAATGGATAAAGTATATATATGTATTGGAATACTATTCAGCCATAAACAAGAAAGAAACAATGGCATTCACAACAACCTGGATGGAATTGGAGACCATTATTCTAAGATTCTAAGTGACATAACTAAGGAATGGAAAACCAAACATCACATGTTCTCACTCATAAGTCGGAGCTAAGTTATGAGGATGCAAAGGCATAAGAATGATACAATGGACTTTAGGGACTTGGGGGAAAGGGTAGGAGGTGGGTGATGGATAAAAGACTATAAATTGGCTACAGTGTATACTGCTTGGGTGATGTGTGCAACAAAATCTCACAAATCACCACTAGAAAACTTATTCGTGTAACCAAACACCACCTGTCCCCCCAAAAATTCTGTGGAAATAAAAATTAAATTAAACATAAAAATAAATAAATAAATATCTGAACACAGCTGGATTTTTTTTTAAATCCTGTCTTAAGAAGACAAACCAAAGCTGACATATGCAAAATAAGGAAGATGAAAACAGTCGAGGTCAAAGATAAAATTTTGTTTTTAGCAAAATAAAAACGTTATTTACAGAGGTTTGACTTTAACAAAAGGATTTTTTCATTGAAAAGATTTGAATCCATTTACGTTCAAACATCTTCAAACAAATTAAATTAAATTCAGAAAATGAAAAAAATAATTTAAATTGTCACATCTTCTAGTTTATTTTGAAAATACCTAAAGGAAATTTAAAAAAACAGTATATAGAAATATTCAAAAATGAAAAGTACTATGTTCTATTTAAAAGACAAGTATGGAAAAGTCTTCAGAGAAACTAGGGGCCAAGATCCACACAGACACACAACTTATCCAGGTTGTCAGCAGCCCAAGATCCCCAACTCCCCACCCCTCTAATGGTCTTTGTGGTGGTTAGCTGCTGCAGCATTTGGTCTCTGAACCCTGATCTGCTTCAGAGCTATGTCCTGGTGGACAGAAATACCCAATGCTTCTGTGAAAAAAAATCAGAATCTCTTTTTGTGTCCTCACAATGTTCTTCAGATATTTCTTGTATCTGATGGACAGAAATGACCTTAGATTCCCTCCAGGAGATGGTGGGTGACAGTCAGTTCCAAAGGGCTAGGGCATCTCTGACTTCCATGAGATGCTCCAGTAAATATTCAACCACTTCCACTCAGAGCTCCTTTATGACATGGAACTTGTCCTTCCTGGACAAGCTTTGCACTGGATTTCATTGACAGCTAGAAAACCTGGAGACATACTTGGTACAGAAAAAGGGAACTAAAGAGACTCCTCTGGGAAGCAGAAACCTTACTCAAGAGGTGAACAGGTACTTCCAGGGTGTGGTACTTAATTTTAGGAGTCAACTTGACTGGATTAAGGGATAAACTTAAGGTAGCTGGTAAAGCACTATTTCTTGGTATATCTGTAAGAGTACTTCCAAAAGACATTGGCATTTCCGTCAGTGAACTGAGTAAGAAATATCAGCCCTCACCCAATGTGGATGGGTACCACGGAAGCCACTGGTACATGTCCCAGAGTACAAATGACAGAGAACCTGGAGTTCTGACATTTGAGAGCAGGAGAAAAAGAGTGTCCCAGATGCAGAATGGAGAGAGAGAATTTGCCTTTTTCTCTGCCTTTTTGTTCTACCTGGGGTGCATGGGGCCCATCCACACTGGGTGAAGGCAGATATTCCTTACTCAGTTCAAATGCCTATTTCTCCCTGAAACACTGTTACATATAGCCTCAGAAATAATTATTTCCCAGCTGAATATCCCTTAACACAGTCAAGTTGACACCTAAAGTTAACCATCCCATCAACAAACACATCAATAGGGTTCCCATATAATACAAGATTTCAACTGAAAAGGACTGCAAATTTTAGACTTTGTTTAAGAAAGAATCTCTAGGGAAACCTAAAGACAAATTGGGAGACAAATGAAAGGACACAAGAGCAAATTTTAACTTCTGACACATAACACTACAGGAAACAGGAAACACTGCCTAACCCTCAGCAAGGTAACCACAAAGGCTTACACTGGGCTGGTCTGAGTGCAGTGGTGTTTACAACTAATTGATCACAACCAATTACAGACTCCTTTGTTCCCTCTCCACTCCCACTGCTTCATTTGACTAGATTTTAAAAATACCCTCACATTAAGGGTCAATTTATGTCAGTTTCTTTTACTCAGTACTTCATGTCCCCATTTCATCAAAAACTTAACAAGGTACACTAAAAGATGAAACACATAGTTTGAAAAGACAGAGTAAGCACCAGAACTAACTCTAAATATGACAGAGATTTTGAAATTATCAAACCAGGAATTTAAAGTAACAATGACAAATATGTTAAGGGCTCTAATGCATTTCTACATTCACTCATATGCTTTACCTAAGGCATATTATGTATGATATTTAAAGTACTGCTTATCATATAACTTGTTCATCTTTATATTAAAATATAATAAATATGTTCACCTTTACCCTGTGTCCAATATTCTACTCATTTTTTACATTTATTTAAATTTTTTATATTTATTATATTCTTCCCCCAAAGACTTCTTGGATATGTTAATTCTTAAAAAAGAAATCAACTAAATTTGCAAGCCCAATTATTGAATTCAACTCCCTCATTCACTTATTTCAGTCAAACTATGTTTTAAAACTGCATACTTCTATGTCAGATTATGTAATTTTTCTGGGAATATATAGGTAAATAAAGCAAATGCAAAACTTATCCTCTCATAACTTTTCATTTTAAAGAAAAAAACCAGAAAAATGGTAATCATGCTTAATACATTTCAATTATGTTTTCATGAGACATCGAGGACAAAAGATTCTCTCATCAGAAGCTTGAAAAGGGGATATCAAGAAAGGAAACAAACAGGTATACTCCATAAATTTCCAGTAAAACATCTAAAAACAGATGTCCCATTGGTAAATTCATATGTGGATTTGGAATCTTCAACAACGTATAAGCTGGACATAATTTGTAGGAATCTGGGCATGGTAATGTATCTGTTTACTTATAAGTACAGTGTAGAATGACAAGATTACCTAACTCTTAGGAAGATCTTCAACTTAGAAGGTTAGAGAAGAAAAGAGCCTGCAATGGGCACAGAAAGGGAGTAGTGAGTGCAGTTAGGAGACAATCAGGAGAGAATTATCATCAGAAAGTATTGAAAAATAAAATAAAGTGTGTAAAAGTTGAATGATGTGGGCCGTCAGTGCCAGCATGGCCGAGGTGGGGAAGGGGCATTGGAAGTTGCTGGAAGTTGGAGGCAGGGGAGCAGTCACTTGCGGCAAGCGCGGGCGGTGGTTGGACACAAAGTTGAGAGCAGTCCCTAGTCTGAGCCTTTCCATCACCCTCCAGCACCAGCAGTAATGTGGACTCCACCCTGCCGCAGCCCCTCAGTGATACAGTGCAGCTGCTGCTCGACCAGCCGGAAACCAATCAGAAGGGGGAGGTCTCTGAACAAGCTGTATTCTGTGTAGCCGCCAGCTTCTGCTTTCTCCAGGCAGAACACTGGCCCTCAGCACCTCTTTCTGCTTCTCTGTTCAGACCACTGAGGACTGTCGCTGTTCTGACTCCCCCTGTTTTGTGGAGATAGCAGAGTTGATCCAAGATGGCTGAATAGGAACAACTCTGGATTGCAGTTCCCAGCGAAAACGCAGAGGTTAAGTGATCACTGCATTTCCAAACAAATTTTTACTGCCCACAGACTAGGAAATTCCAGGTCAGAAAAGCACAAGTCTCCAGCACAGCTATTTCAGCCAGCGCAGTGGGTCTCCGCACAAAAACTCATACAAATCCGGGCACAGTTTCAACTGGCGCCTGGAACACCTGGAAGACAGAGTTGCCTGTGCAACTGAAAAAAAGGGGGCAGAAACAGGGAGCCAGGTGATCTGGCTCTGCCGGTCCACCCCCACAAAGACCAGCAATCTGAAACGCTCTGGACTGAGGGTTTCACAGCAAAGCACAGCAGAACCTGGAATGATCCAACTCTGTTGGGGGAAGGGCATCTGATATTACTGAGGCAGTCCACCACTAAGAAGGCAGGCCGCCATTACTGAGGCAGTCCAACATTACCAAGGCTGTCTGCCATTACCAAGGTAGTCCTCCATTACAGAGGCAATCCACCATTACCAAGGCAGTCCACCATTACAGAGGCAGTCTGCCATTACTGAGGCAGACTGCCATTACCAAAGCAGTTCTAACTATACCTCTATAAACAAAACTGGAAGGAAGTTCACACAGCACTGGGCAGAGCCCACGGCAGCTCAGCGAAACCTCTGCTGGCAGATGGTGACTAGGCTACCTCCTCACTGGGCAGGTCATCCCTGAAAAAAAGCAGCAGCTCATCAGGGACGAATAAATAAATCCTCACCTTCCCCAGAAAGAGAACCTGGGAAAAAAAAGGTGTTTATGAGTTCTGCTGCAGCAGACTTAAACATACCTGCCCAGCAGCTCTGAACGGAACAACGGAGCTCACAGCTTAGCACTTGAGCTCCTATAAGAGACAGATTGTTTCCTCAAGCAGCTCCCTGAACCCCGAATATCCAAAGAGACACCTCATAAAGGAGAGCTCAGGCTGACATCTGAAGGGTATCCTTCTGCGACAAAGATAACAGAAAAAGAAACTGGCAGCAACCCTTTCTGTTCTGCAGCCACTGCAGGTGATCTCCAGGCAAGCAGGGTCGGGAGTGGACCTCCAGCAGTCCTATAGCAGAGGGGCCTGACTGTTAGAAGGCAAACTTAAAAACACAAAGAAATAACTTCAACATAAACAAAAAGGACGTGCACTCAGAGACCCCATCTGAAAGTCACCAACTACAAAGACCACAGGTAGATAAATCCACAAAGATGGGAAGAAAGCTGTGCAAAAAGGATGAAAAACTCAAAACCAGAATGCCTCTCCTCCTCCGAGGGATCACAACTCCTCACCAACAAAGGAACAAGGCTGGATAGAGAATGAGTCTGATGAATTGACAGAAACAGGCTTCAGAAGGTGGGTAATAACAAACTTCTGTGAGCTAAAATAACATGTTCTAACCCAATGCAAAGAAACTAAGAACCTTGAAAAAAGGTTTGATGAAATGCTAACAAGAATAAACAGCTTAGAGAGGAATATAAATGAATCGATGAAGCTGAAAAACACAACACGAGAATTTTGTGAAACATATGTAAGTTTCAATAGCCAAATCCACCAATCAGAAGAAAGGATATCAGAGATCGAAGATCAACTCAACAAAATAAATGAGAAGGCAAGATCAGAGAAAAAAGAGTAAAAATAAATGAACATAGCCTCCAAGAAATATGGCATTATGTGAAAAGACCTCATGTACATTTCATAGGTGTGACTGAATGTGATAGAGAGAATGAATCCAAGCTGGAAAACATGCTTCAGGATATTATCCAGGAAAACTTCCCCAACCTAGCAAGGCAGGCCAATATTCAAGTCCAGGAAATACAGAGAACACCACAAAGATATTCTTCAAGAAGAGCAACCTCAAGGCACATAATCATCAGATTCACCAGGTTTGAAATGAAGGAAAAAATGCTAAGGGCACCCAGAGAGAAAGGATGGGTTACCCACAAAGGGAAGCCCATCAGACTCAAAGCAGATCTCTCAGCAGAAAGCCTACAAGCCAGAAGAGAGTGGGGGCCAATATTCAACATCCTTAAAGAAAAGAACTTTCAACCCAGAGTTTCATATACAGCCAAACTAAGCTTCATAAGTGAAGGAGAAATAAAATCCTTCACAAACAACCAATTACTCAGATATTTCATCACCACCAGGCCTGCCTTACAAGAGCTCCTGAAAGAAGCACTAAATATGGAAAGGAAAAACCAGTACTAGCCACTCCAAAATGTATCAAATGGTAAAGAGCATCAACACAATGAAGAAACTGCATCAACTAGCGGGCAAAACAATCAGCTAGCATCAAAATGGCAGGATAAAATTCACACATAACAATATTAACCTTAAATGTAAATGGGCTAAATACCCCAATCAAAAGACACAGACTGGCAAATTGGATAAAAAGCCAAAACCCATTGATGTGCTGTAACCAGGAAACACATCTCATATGCAAGGATACACATAGGCTCAAAATAAAGGGATGGAGGAAGATTTACCAAGCAAATGGAGAGCCAAAAAAAAAGCAGGAGTTGCAATCCTAGTCTCTGAAAAAATAGACTTTAATGCAACAAAAATCAAAGAGACAAAGCAGGGCATTACATAATGGTAAAAGGATCAATGCAACAACAAGAGCTAATGATCCTAAATATATATGCACCCAATACAGGAGCACCCAGATACATAAAGCAAGTTCTTAATGACCTACAGAGACTTAGACTCCCACACAATAAGAGTGGGAGATTTTAACACTCCACTGTCAATATTAGACAGATCAACAAGACAGAAAATTAACAAGGATATCCAGGACTTGAACTCAGATCTGGACCAAGCAAATCTAATAGACATTTACAGAACTCTCCACCCCAAATCCACAGAATATACATTCTTCTCAGCACCACATCACACCTACTCTAAAATTGACCACATAATTGGAAGTAAATCACTCCTCAGCAAATGCAAAAGAA
>CAUYLG010014938.1:85-33612 GCA_963573385.1 Cacajao melanocephalus | reverse complement strand
CTGAGAAGAATGTATATTCTGTGGATTTGGGGTGGAGAGTTCTGTAGATGTCTATTAGGTCCACTTGGTCCAGATCTGAGTTCAAGTCCTGGATATCCTTGTTAATATTCTGTCTCACTGATCTGTCTAGTATTGACAGATCTAGACTTAGACTCCGACACAGTAATAGTGGGAGACTTCAACACCCCACTAAGTCTCTTTGTAGGTCATTAAGAAATTGCTTTACGTATCTGGGTGCTCCTGTATTGGGTGCATATATACTTAGGATAGTTAGCTCTTCTTGTTGCATTAATTCCTTTACCATTATGTAATGCCCTTCTTTGTCTCTTTTGATCTTTGTTGGTTTAAAGTCTGTTTTATCAGAGACTAGGATAAAAAAAGCAACCCTCGCATTTTTTTTTTTTTTTTTTTGCTCCCCATTTGCTTGGTAAATCTTCCTCCATCCCTTTATTTTGAGTCTGGGTGTGGATTTACATGTGAAATGGGTTTCCTGAATACAGCACATTGATGGAGCTTGACTTTTTATCCAATTTGCCAGTCTGTGTCTTTTGATTAGGGCATTTAGCCCATTTACATTTAAGATTAATATTGTTATGTGTGAATTTGATCCTGCCATTTAGATGCTAGCTGGTTGTTTTGCCCGTTAGTTGATGCATTTCTTCATAGTGTTGATGGTCTTTACAGTTTGGTATGTTTTTGTGGTGGCTGGTACTGGTTGTTCCTTTCCATGTTTAGTGCTTCCTTCAGGAGCTCTTGTAGGGCAGGCCTGGTGGTAATGAAATCTCTTAGCAGTTACTTGTCCATAAAGGATTTTACTTCTCCAAAGCTTACTTTGGCTGGATAGGAAATTCCGAGTTGAAAATTCTTTTATTTTAGGATGTTGAATATTGGCCCCCACTCTCTTCTGGCTTGTAGGGTTTCTGCCGAGAGATCTGCTGTGAGTCTGATGGGCTTTCCTTTGTGGGTAACCGACCTTTCCCTCTGGCTGCCCTTAGCATTTTTTTCTTCATTTCAACCCTGGTGAATCTGACGATTATGTGTGACAGCAGTTTTAGATCCACATAGGAAAGTGTTCTCAATTCCATAGCTTGGGAGGGAACCATTCTAACCCCAGATTATCAAGACAGTAAAATCATTTCCCTTTAGATGTCTTTGTCTTGATATTGGCAAGAGAAGAGTCATCACATTTCTTAAAGGACACTTAGTTTTTGCTCTCCCATTTTTGGTAAAAAATAGTTGATGAAAGATTTATCCTCCACTCCAGATGAAATTATACTATAATCATAACTACCTGAAGTGGAAAATCACTGGATACAGTGTTTTTAAAACTTACCAGATTATTGAACATAGTGTCTTAAATTTGTTATTCCTATAAGATCCTTGATTATTGTTGCTCTCTATTGAAGAGTTTCAATATTTTTTAATAAATTCTCAAAAGACATGAGCACACCTGTCTTTACTCACTTTTAATGCAGTTCGTGTGATTGCTTTCTCCTTGGATCATCTGAAAGATTCATTAAGATATGAATAACTTATTTTCATAAATTCATTTGCTTTAGTCTTTCAGTTTTCTTCACATTTTTTGTAAACTTCTTAAACCTTTTCACTTTCGAAGAAGTAAAATGTTTAACTTTTTTTTTTTTGAGATGAAGTCTTACCCTGTCACCCAAGCTGGAGTGCAATGGCACCATCTTGGCTCACTACAACCTCTGCCTGCTGGGTTCAAGTGATTCTTCCACCTCAACCTCCCAAGTAGCAGGGACTACAGGCATGCGCCACCATGCCTGGCTAAATTTTTGTATTTTTAGTACAGACAGATTTTCACCATATTGGCCAGGCTGGTCTTGAACTCCTGACCTCAGGTGATCCACCCGCCTCAGCCTCCCAAAGTGCTAGGATTACAAGCATGAGCCACTGAGCCCAGCCCAACATTTTTTTTCTTATTCAACAATTTGATTAGGGGATTTTTTTCTAGAATTTCAAGTTTGGTGTATTCCTATTCATATTCCATGTATAAGTGTATTTCATGTGTTCAAAACATGATTTCCAGTGAAAGAAAAGATACCACAGTGATACTACAGATATTGGCATGGTATTTTGTGAAAGGGTGCAAATTCTTTCATCTCTTATCATTGGCTGATCTGTTATAGTCTGAGAGGTTGAAACATAAAGAGAATGTAGCTTGCATTAAGCTACACAATTAGAATTGATGCTAGGAATGGACTCTGCCTCCTGGCTCCTGATTCAGTGCATTTTTCAATGGAAAGTGGACAACTCATGATGTTCATGACCTAGTTCATGTTGGCTATTGTCTAAACTTGGTGGTCAAAACCAGGACAGGGTCTGTGGAAAACAACTATTGCCTGTCCTGTTACCAATTTCATACAAAGAGTATTAGAATGAGTGGGTATTTTCTGATATATTTGGTGAGGCATGCTATCTCTTATCTCATAGGTCAAGTTACAGGAAATAAAGCACTTGAAAACAAGATGATGATAGCATCGGTTTTATAGTCCTGTAAAAACCAGTAGTGGTTGCTGAATATGGCATTCATTGGGAGCTCAAAGCTAAATCAGAAGCAAAAAGAAGCCAATTAGGAGACTTGAAACCCACAGAAAATTGTAGGGAGAGACTGATGATTATATAACTATGATACTTTGTCCTTACAACAGAATAAGACAATCAGAGGTGAGAAAGAAGTTTTTAATAAAAAAAATTAAAAATGAAAGGGGAGAAGGTGTTTCTAAATATTATGGGTGGGTAGTTTTAAATGTCCATAAAACTATTTTCTGTTACTCTCCACATGAACTCATCATGTGGAGAGTAACAGAAAATAGTTTTATGTGGGAGGAGTTTTTTAAAAAATTGACATTTTAAAGAAATGTCTTAAATGGGTGACTATTCAAATGCAAAATTAGACAGAACAAAGACATTTTGAAGACTGTATTTCAGTAGTATCCTAAGAGGCAGATAATGAATGACTCAGATAATCTGAGTGGTTTGGGCTGACTCACATGTTTTGGAAGAACGTATCATCAACTCACTGATTCTGTCATTGTTTTTCCCTTTGTTCCACCTGGTAGCGCCAAACAAATCTGAAATACCAGTGACTCTCAGATCCATTTTCTCAAGAAGACTTTCCAAACCAGCAATAACAAGTCTAAGGTTTGAATATATAAGCATTTAGTGTATTTGAATAATACTAACAGAAGCACAAGCCATGTCTGTAACTATGGAACATGTGGGGGATGGGAAACCCAAACAGCCTTGACAGGATAAGTACAGAAGAAGCAAGACTGGGCTTGGCTTGTCAGGATGGAAGAAAAGGGCTTTCTCAGTCAGTACTGCTTGAATGGTGCTTCCTGGAAGATTTTTTAAATCACAAATATTATCTGGACTTATAAATGAGGGAGCCTTGGCCTTGGTTCAAGAAAGGATCTCAGCCTACCAGGGCAATTGACATAGGAACGAATAGGTGGTATATCATAATACATATAAGAGCAACATTTCGAGGGGAGCACAGAATAGTCAGTGTCTTATGCCTCTAGGTTTGAGAGGCCCTACAGAAGGAGTGGCATTTAGCTTGGGCCTTAAGGGATGAGTTGAAATTCTAAATGTCCACAAAATAGGGAAAGCATTTCCACCACAAGAAAGGACCACACAAGACAGAAAGAGATACTGGAGTGCAAATGTTGGGGTGTGTTCAGTGTATGGTTAATAATTCAGTGCAGACACAGATTGGAGGAAGTAGTAAAAGATAAGGTGGGACTAAGGGACACAAAGATGTGTTATATCTGTGCAATTCTCTTGGTATGGGTCACATGATCTGTATCTTGGCATTATCTCAGTCCAAAGAATATGTCTAACCTGAAAATGGCTATTCTTCTAAATCTGCGATTTGGCTTCTTGGCAGAACCCCAATTTGGGTGATGAATAACAGTAGTCTAAGAAAAACTTGCAATCTCTCCTATACTCATGCATCCTTATGTTGCTTATGTGCTAAGAACTTATAGTGTGACGTCCTTGATAAATATCTATTGAAAAATGTCATAATGAATCCTATGCACATGCAAACACACATACCTATACATAGAACTTAAGAAACATCATTGCTTTTTGAACATTAAAGTCTAAATGATGTATTACAACTTTCAAAATATGTTCACTTGAATGTTGCTGAGTTTTTGACCCTTTGCGGTTTTCCCACAGGATTGAAAAAACGTACAAGGAAGGCCTTTGGAATACGGAAGAAAGAAAGGGACACTGATTCTACGTATGTACTTTAGGAGTTTGCCACCTCAAAGAAGCTATTTGCATAAGAGATGCTTTGTCACAGTCAATATAAGATTGTCACACAGTTTTCTCGGATATTGTGTACTATTTGCTTTCGCCATTTCTGAGTAAATTGTAACTATTCAATATAAACAGTTTATAGATTTATGCTAAAATGGTAAAAAATTTTTCAAGTGTTCAGTTTTTTATCATGTTTCTTTCTTTCTTTTTTTTCTTTGGATCATCATACTTCCCAGCACTCTCAGGAGGCAGAAAATGTGACTGTTACTTTTGTGAAGGATAAAAAGAATTCATCTCCACATATAGTGTTGACCCTATGATCTGAACTAAAGAAACAACAAAACACCTGTTTGGATAGATTAGACCCAGCCAGAAACAGAAATGTAGACTAGAGAACATCTCAAAGCTCTTACCTGAGATGCCGAGATTTCGTACAAGCTGAATTGTAAATCAACAGAATTCAGGAATGATTGACTATTTGGCAGTGAACAAGAAACAAACGCCAGAAACAACTATGGGGGTGCTTTTACATGTTTAAATGATCGTATTCAAGGGAATTAATTGCCCACAGACACTGATAGACCCCGAAAATGTCCAATGACATGACAGTTTTTTTTTCCTCTAACTTCCTTCCACTTATTTGACCATCTTGAATTCTCCTGCAGAAGTATTTGGCTCTGACACAAAATCTCAGTTGCCTTTTGGAGCCAAGCAGGTAACTTAAATACATGAAGTCCACTGGCCAGGAACTTGAGACTCCAGCCCAAGACCAGTGTAAGGAGAGCACAACTATCCAGCTACAGGTGGTTGTGACCAGGTAGAAATGCAGATCTGGTGTAGTTTGTTGTACATCAGAATTGAGACCATTATACCCTTCATTTGGCTAAAATCTCTGAAAGAAAGTTAGAAAATGGGAAAAGCAATAGTTGTTTGGGTACAGGTGAAAATCAAGAAAGCCACATTCTCACCTTTAGCTTTTCATTCTGTATATTTTTATCATGCCTAAATTTTATCACAAGATGCTGAGTATTTCCCTGGGCCCTTGTCCTTTGAGAGTTTATGATTCATGAGATGAAATATCTACTACACAAATTAAAGTATTATTTATACAACTAATGAGGTAACATTTGAAATGCCTAATATGGTATCTAATACTTAGTAAATGCTCAGCAAACGGCAGCTGCTGGTACTTTTCTTATTACTGATACAAATTAATATGTGGTAAGTTCCTTACAAGCAACTAAGATGGGATTTCATGGGAATTTGAGGGTGAGAAAGCTCCTATTTGAACTGATGATCAGTGACACTTCAGGGAGGGAGGAGACTTGAGCTCGGCCTTCAAGTAGATGAGGATGTATATTTCGTGCAAAGGGAACAACAAACGCAAAAGCAGAAAAGTAGAAAAGTCCACTAGGCATATACCGACAAGACAAATGGACAGTTCATCTACTTGGGGGTTACGGGTAAAGGTGACAATGAAAGTCAAGGCTGGAAAGGAGACCAGGACCAGATAGGAAGGGCCTTAAGTGGCAGGCTGAGGGGTGTGGGCTACTTCCATAGGCAGTAGGCCACTTTGAAAACTTGAAAGTTTTTAAGCCAAAGAGTATAAAAGATTGGGAAAGCAAAGTTATTTTTGTCTAGATGCCAAATATTAAGTTCTTATATTTTCTTTGTGCATTTTCTTTTGTAACTATTTATTTCATGGAAATTACATTTGCTGGAATTTCATGGAAATTACTGTTGTCCTGCAAATTTTTCTAAATAATTAAGTTAGGAATATTTTTCTGAGGATTATACCATTTACATTGTTTCTAAAGAAGTTTGCCATTTTCTAAACATTTGCCACCCAGACTATACGATAGTGCCTTCACTAGCTGTGGAGATCGGGCTGTAGTGCCAGCACTGCCAGAACTCCATGGCTTTGGGAATTACCCTTTTCTTTGCTGGGCCTCAGTTTCCACTCCTGTAAACAACAACAAAGAAATTTACACAAATGGAATCTAATTTCCCTAAAGGGCCAGACGCTATACGAGTGGTATAAGGGAAGGCATTATAGGCTCGTATAGTGACCGCCTGCAATGTGCCAGGTGTTGTGGAAGACACTACTTGATAGATCTCAGGAGAACATCGTTAACAGGAACCAAATCCATTTCTGAATGAAGACAATGTCTGTAACTGACCGCACCAGAGATTTCTGGCATGTGAGGAAAGTTAGAAAGGAAAAAACTCTCTTGAGAGAGAAAAGATGTTGAACCACCTCTCCAGGGCAGGCTGAACGAATTTACACAAGGCCAGAGCACTGCTCTCCCATCACCATTTCTAAAGTTATGAAAATAACTGAGTTATTCCTCACAGCTGTCTGATGTACTCTAACAAGACATTTGTTTATAGAATCCCAAGTATCCTTCCTTAACCTTTTATCATTTGATAGACCCAAATTACTTACGTGATAGCAAAATAGATGTAAGCTGGTTCCACCATCAGTGATGGTCAAAGGACAAGCTGTTTAGTATGTTTAATATAAGCCTTTGCTTTTTATGAACTCTCCAATGCTTTCATGAACTCTCAAATTGGATCAAATATCATTCTTGGAAAAGAAATCAGGATAAATGCAAAGGGGTTGGGAAAGTGCTCTAGCAAGTTGCTGTCCCTTCAGCTTTAGTAAATGCTGTGTTTGCCTGAGATCATTGAAGCCTTGTTGATGCAAACTGTTTACAGCGCTGTTACAACTCACTATGGGTTGCTAAGCAACCTCCTAGAGTAGACATCAGCGCCAATTTCAGCTGATCAAACCTCCTTAGATATACAGTGGGGTTAGGACCAGAGTTTCCTGATTTAATCATCATTACAGCAGCTGATAGAAAGAGGAAGGGAAAGAGCTTGTGCTAAGTGGCAGGCCCTGTGCAGGACATATGTTGTACTAGTAACCTTTTTAGTCTTCCCAGTAATTCAATAAGGTTAGTAGTATTACATCAATTTTAAGGATGAGATACTAGTGCCAAAAGGGGTTAAGTAACTTTCTGAAGGCTACCCAGAAACTAAGACTTGGAGCCCATATTCTAGTCTAAAATCCAATATCTGTGCTTTTATCACCCAAAAGAAAAAATATCAATGGGTAGAATTAAAATCCAGACAGATAGGAGGGTTAAAAAAAAAAAAGACAGTAGTTACAAAAGGTAACTGAAACTTTAAAATAGATGCCAAAAGTCCATGATAGATGATTCTTTTTTTCTTGTATGTGTATTTGGAATTAAAATATTAATACTTCATTAGTGGTTTTTTAAATATATATTTTATTACATTTTAGGGATCCTTTTTAAAATAGAAATCAGCAAATACAGTAAGTCTGCCAAGAAAAAAGAAAAAATTCATTTTAAAATACAATATAAAACCTCCTTAGAGGAGGTTAGGAAGTGAAATTAGAATGCATGCCCAAGTGTCTGAGGCTGCTAAAATCTCTTCACTCCCTGTCCTGGGTCATATTGCATAAAAATTATTATTTTAGAAAACACTTAGTAAGCATTTTCTATGCTCTAGGTACTGTTTCAGGATCTTCACTTACGTCAGCTCACTGAATCCTCTGATAGCTCTGTGTGGTATATATGCTGTTATGATGGCTATTTTATAGATGAGGAAACTGAGAAAGAAGTGAAGTAACTTGTCCAAGTTTCTGCAGCTAAGAAATCTACATTGGTTGATCCCAGGTAGTCTGGCACTGGAGCCAGTACCCTTAGCCACCATGCTCACTGACTCCATAGGACACATGAGCCACATTTCCATCAGTAGAGAAGACAAAGGATCAGAATAGGACTCCAATGCTGCTATGTACAATCACAGTTTCTCCGATGAAAAACTGTTAAGACCGTCCCAACAGCTGCAATCAGCATGAGGTCAATGCCTCCCATTTAAGATCCCCTACTGATATGACCTTATACCTCAATCCACAGTGGGCAACACCACAGCCAGGCCAATCTCCAAGCTTCTGCTGCATCTATTTCTTGCTGTTCCCAAAGGATCCCCACATGGATCAGTGATTCTGAACACATCCTACCCAAAAGTTGATGCAGTCTCCTCTCTCTCAGCTCCCTTAGCAGAGGTTGAAGTCCTAGTAAGAAATACTCAGACTATTGGCCAGGCAAGGTGGCTCATGCCTATAATCCCAGCACTTTGGGAAGCTGAGGTAGGTGGATCACCTGAGGTCAGGAGTTCAAGACCAGCCTGGCTAACATGGTGAAACCACTTCTCTACTAAAAACACAAAATTAGCTAGGCATAGTGGCTCATGCCTGTAATCCCAGCTACTTGGGAGACTGAGGCAGAAGAATCACTTGAACCTGGGAGGCAAAGGTTGCAGTGAGGCAAGATTGCACCATTACACTCCAGCCTAGGTGGCAAGAGCAAAACTCCATCTCAAAAAAAAAAAAGAGAAAGACATACTCAGTATACAGATATAAAAAAGAGAATTGGTTTTGATGAGTATCGATTGGTACCTATCCTCAGTGCCCTCCTACTACCCTGGGCTTACTATGACCATGATAACCCACTGGATTTACTAGCCCACTTTATTCTCTTTGTGATGAACATGTCTTCATTATTTTTATCCCTTGGTCCTAACCAAGCACTTAGTTCATTACAAGCACTTTTGTCAGCTGAGATTCTTCCTATCGTTCTATTTTAAATACAATTTTTCCAAACTGGTTAATTTCCAGATTATGTTCAAAAGTCCCAAGATTTCTGTCAATTCCCATGGTCTTTCAATATCAGGATCTTCTCTGTTTCTTGCCTCTGTATCACTGATTCACCTGTGCATCTGTGGGGACACAGAACTCACTCTTTATGAAAAATGATGCACTCTGTCAAGTGTATTATCATCCAAGTAGAATATTCTGCTAATTTTGAAGGGGTGATGGTAGAGAAGGGGAATCACACCTTGGAGTCCAGATGGCATCCCGCCAACTCTGCATTGCTTTCTCTCTCTCTTTCTCCTTTGATTGACTTTCTGCCATGAAGCAATAATTTTCTTACCTGGTCACACCTTCTGAAGAACAGATCCAACCAAATGCCAAACTCCTCAAGACATCACAGTCCACCTCAAGCTCTTATTAAGGTTTTCTTCCAAATAATGCAGGTCCCTTTCCAAGTGTAATACATATCCTTGTATTTTTTTAGCCTCTTAAAAACTGAATTAAAATGGAAAGTTATAAAATTACAGTGACTACCTTCTAGTTTCTCCCTCTGCTCCTCTCATCCGGTTTCCCAAAATACCTATAATACCCCTCCTACACTGCTCTAAAGTCCAGTGCAGCTAGAAGTGGCAGTTTTGTGTTCCTAGTGAAGAGAAAAGAAATTACAATCAACTCATAGATTTAATACTATGTGTCAGGAACTATTGTAAGTTCTTTCTATATATTACCTTGTTTCAACTGGCTTAGAGAGCTTAAGTGTTCAAGGTCATGGGACTATTTGGACACCCAGCTTCCTCTTACTCTAAAGCCCGTGCTCTTGACCTCTGCAGCATAGTGCCACCGTAGAGCAGCTGCCTTGGGCTTTAGTCATCAGAGGGAGCCATTTAGCAAAATGTTGTTCTCCATTTCCTGCTCTTCTACAACGGAAGGAGAGGTAAACATAGAAATATGGGGGGAAGTAACAATTTTCAAAATAAAGTTGCAAAATACCACAGAAGTTTTATCATATAGAAGGCAATTCTGGACCATTCACAGAAGAAAAGATACAAGGGCTGGGCTCCTGCAATCCCAGCTTCTTGGGAGGCTGAGGCATAGGTTCACGGGAGCCCAGCAGTGCAAGGCTGTAGTATGCTTTTGATTATGCCTGTGACTAGCCACTGCATACCAGCCTGGGCAACATAGCAAGACCCCATCTCTTAAAAATACACAGATGAGAGAGTAAATTGGTTTACTTGCCTCATGATAGTTTTAAATGGAGCCAGCTAGGCTGGGACAGTCTCCTTAATGAACTCTCCTCTCAAAAGTGGACCAATGCGCTACCCTACCCACTTGTGCTACAAGTTTTTAATGAGAATTTCCTTCCCACATACACATACCCCACACTTAAATATCACTCAATCAATTTGTTTTGATTTAGCTTTCATCAGCCAGGTTTACTGGGGCAGGAATGCCTGGGAAGGGGAGGGTGGTGGTTAATGGTTCTTACTGTTGTACTTTAGTCTATGAGGCAGGAATGATTCCTTTTCATAATAGCTATCAATTTCTTTTTGTTACAGAGGTTCACCAGATAGAGATGGAATTGTAAGTATTTAAATGATCATTTTTATTGAGTTTGTGCTTCAAAATATGCTATGTTTAAATTTCTTGAAGCCCCATTTTTTTTTTCCTGTAGGGAAATAAATAGCTTGAATGACTTTTTAGACCTCTCACTGTTGTAGTTTTCTATAATAATTGCATGGGACATAAATGTAGTCTTGGTCAAGCTAGACTTATTTATAGCATTTACCCAAATCTTTTCCCCAGAGCAGGCAGGCAAACTAGTCATCCAGATGGTGGGTCACAAGCCAGACAGTTCATGCAGGGGCTGCTCCCATCAACTGTTATTTCATTTCCAATTTAATTATGTAAAAGCTCATTATGGGAGAATGTTTTTTTCCAACAGAGGCCACAAAGTTGTGAAGCTGAGATCTAAGAAAACTGAAAGAAGCTTTTCCCCTTAGGTAGTTGTGCTGTAGATACATTTTCTATATTAAATTCAAAAGTAGGAGATGGTCTTGAAAACCACTTAAGCCTGAATTTACAGCCTGAAGGAGGAAAATCTGTCCACTGGATTTAAATTTAACAGTTAACTCTGACTCCTTGCTGACCACCAGAATTCTTGCTTTCTTAAAAAAGTCTGTGGTGCACGGGCTTAGATTTACCCACGTTGTGCTTATAGGAGTCTGCATCGACTCCTAAAATGACTTCCTTCAAATCTAAATCAGATGCCTATTCAGAAGGTTCAAAAGAACAGCTGTTACTGAAAAAAAAATGGACTTACATTAGGCTCATTGGAGTGGGAACTAAAATAAACCTGATGGTTAAAAAAAAATTTTAAATCACCCTTCATAATATTATACCTAAACTGGGGTGTTAATTGCAGCTATTGCAGGAATTTTTCTTCCACACTTGACTCAAGGTTCTTAGCTTTGGGGTGCCTTTTGCTTTCATGTGGTTCTCACCATGAAATGTTAAGAAAATAGACTGAAATTGATCAGACATTGGGTAACACTATAATCAAGGCTCTATTCAGCAGGGGAAAAAAAAGACCCAGAAGACTCAGCTTCTCCTCACCTCTTGCTTCTGGCTCAGAGCCCTCTCGTTAACTCTGTCTCAGGTACTCTCTGCTTCTGTGTCTCTTCTTTGCTTCCAGCTTGGTCCCCTCCCTAGGTTCTCTGGTCCCCTCCATTCTGACCTTTGCAAAGCTCTGTTAGCTACTCTGCTTTCTATCCTTGCTGCTCCCAGACTGGATTGCTATTTCTTGCTTCTCTCCCTCTGCCGCTCTCAGTCTTGTCCTTATTTTCTTTCTCCGAACCCCTGCTCATTGTCTCTAAGACCCCCTTGCTGCCTCGCTATTCTCAGTGTTCCAAGCAGCACCAGTTTAAATCTCTGGTAGAATGTGCACCTCAGCACCTGGTACAGCAGCTGGCACATGGCAGGCAACGCTGAGTATGTGCTGCATTCATGAACCCAGTAGTTATTCTGGGGATGCATCCCCCCCAGGCCAGGGCTTCATGTCCGAGTTCCCTGAGCCCTTCACCATTCCAAGTCATATGAATTTCATTAGCAGTTTTGCCCACTGTGTTACTTAATTAGAAATGCCATAAATATCACTGATCATGATTATTAGGAAAGATAAATTAGTTAATTTTGATTTCTTAGGAAATAACACAGCCCTGTTCTGGAAAAGGCTATGTTCAAAATAAATGCACTTCCTCAGAAACAGGCTTTATAGGTAATGGGAAATTATCAGCCAGCTGCTGGTTTTACCATTTAGAAATGTTCTCCAAGTTTTCCAAGTTTACTCTGGTCACTGAATTTTGGAAACCAGTGCTCTCTGAGTTTCTGCCAGCTTTCAGTTCTTAGAGATACCAACCTGATTTTCTTTCAAACTCAGATTTCTTCAGGCCTTGTTTCTATAGACTCAGTCCACTTTTGCTTGGCTGATACAGCTTTCAAATGATTGCCTTTTGAATGTCAGGTATTGAAATGTATGTTTTCATTAATGTAGTTCCACAAACTACAGGTGGTGGTGCACCTACCCAGTGCGTATAAACTACTTGGTAAACACAAGCTTTAATGAACTGTTGTTTATTTAATGGCAGTTTCTCAAAATCTAACAAAGCTCATCTCTGGTGGCAGTGCTTCTGAGGTTTAACCTATAGAGGCTTCGCGGCAGGGCTGCATGCATGAAGGTGGGCCTTGCTCCCCACTGGCTGAATGTACCCATCACTGGCAGAGCTGTCTGTCATGGTGTCTGAGACTTCAGGCAGCTGTGTGTGACAATGCATCCTAACCCAGACACAAACTCTAATTTGTGCAGGGCAAACTAACTTTTTTCTAAGCAGTTCCAGTTTCCTTCCACACATAGACTGGGAACATGAGGGTCATAGCCTTTGCTGTGAGAAGGTCCGTTTTGATCATCCTGAACAGGTGTGCAGGAAAGGGCACAGATTTGGAGCTGTCAGCTGTGTGTGCTGTGCGTATTGGCGACCCGCAGGAAGGCTTTGACCCAAGGGAAAATATGGTGAAGATAAACTGAACTTTTCTTACTTAGATTAGAAATACTACCATTTTTATACAGTCTCTTCTTGTGTGTCCTCGTGTCTGTTCTCTATGTGTAAATTAAATGCTGGCTGTATGAGAAATAGATCCACCTGGTCCCCAGAGCCTGGGACACATCTTCCTCCTCCTCCTGTCTTCTCGTGGCCTAACCAAGCTGGCCTGCTGAATAGAGCCTCATTATGGGCCCCAAAGTCCACTCTTTGCTTAAGGAACCCTGCCAAGATTGGTAGGCCGTACAATTTGGCCTAGAGATGGTTTCTTCTATGGTATGTTTACTGACTCCATGTAATTCTTTATATGTGTCTTGAAGAACAAGCAGATCTTTTAACCACTTTTTTCTACATGAAAACAATCAATTCCAGCAGCCCAGCCCACACGAACCACCCTACAATAGCAAAGCAGAATGTGCGCGTGAAGGAGGAAAAAAAGTTTCGGTAAGGAAACAGATTTTAGTTTAAAATTTCCAAAAGGTTGTAGAAAACAGTGAGTAAAATCCCAGTTTCAAACTTGGAAAACACAGTAGTTTCCATTTGCTCCATTTAAGAAAACTCTTAGGTATTTCCAGATTATTTCTTGAATATCTGGGGCCAATTTTTAAATTAACCATGTAGACTTTATGGACTGACATCTGAATGTACTTTTAAAGAGTAATCACACATAAAAGATGTACGTTTCCTGTTTCACTGATAAAGGACAGGAATTGAAACTTTAAAAAGAACCTACTATCTATAAAGAAGCCTTTGGCTATAATAAAAATACCGCCACATAAATTGGGTAGTCATTTCTTAGGATAAGCGCTATCTCAATAACATCAGGCATTTGGCATGATTTGTAGGAACCAGTGTATTTAACCAAAGGACATTGAGTCAGGGATGCTGACCCTAGCCCAAACTCTGTAGTAGCTATAGCAGTGTTGTACATTATGGCAGCCACATGTGACTAGTTATTAAAATTCAGTTCCTCAGTTGCTGTGAGTGCTCCATAGCCACTTGTGGCTAGTGGCTACCATCTTGGATAGCACACAGGTAGAATGTTGCCATCTTCACAGATATTTCTATTGGGCAGTGCTGTCCTATAGAATTATTTATAAAGTGAGTCAAGTCTACTTCAGTGGAGAAAAGATAATATTTAGGCAGTACATCATGTATCTTTAACACGCTTTACCCAAGGATCATTACCTGGCCATGAGCTGACCTTGAAAACCAGAGGCATTCCCAGTGGAAATTGAGAACTTTGATGAATGTATAACTGAACATAATTGTCACTATATTTACCTACTTAGCCTATCATCTTATCTAAGAACAGATAATATGCCTAACCAAGTAAAATACCTATGAAGACATGATTAGCATCACTGTGAGCCTCAATTATCTTTAATAATCATATTCAAGTTATAAAAGTTACTTATTCTAAAGGTAGGATATCTTAATTTTAAAAAATATGAAAAAAAGGAAGAGGTAAAATCTATATAACTACAATTCCAAGAGAAAAATCATTGTTTATATGTTGGCAAATAACTGATATGTCTTTCACTATTAAGTCTGGTTTTTAAGTGGTGTTTCCCCACTTAACTGATATTCTTCCTTACTTCTTCAAAGTTTTCCATTTGAAAATCAATAAAGTCATTATCTGCCCTATTACTAGTACTACAGCTGCACCTTTCTCAATGGTTAAACCAACAAAGAATTGTTTTTTTCTTGGGTTTGGGCCAGAATAATTCCATCCAGGCTCTGGCCTAGCTTTAACTTGATAATTTTCACTTGTGAAACCAAAGATATTTGTAAGAATCCACTTGCATAACTGAGACCAAATTCTTCTAATAAAGCCATGCGTGCGTATCTGTGCGTGTGTCTGTGTGCGTGTGTGTGTGTGTGTGTTGAATATCTGCCAAAAATAATATATTGTTATGATTTGTTGTTTGTTTTTAGTATTTGTTTTTAAAGTGTCCCTATGTTTGAAGAAAAAGTTTCTACAGGTTTTGCTTTCCCTTTATCTCAATCTTCCTTTGGTTTTCATGCAAACTGGGAAATTTTCACTCTGCCTAGATCTTTAAATTTAGAAACCTTTTTTTCTACAATGTTAGATACATGTTGTCAAGAAGGAAAAACAAATATACATATATGTGTGTGTATATGTATAAGTATATTATATATGTTTGTGTATGTGTGTATGTGTGTATGTATATATGTGTGTATGTGTATATGTACATATATGTATATATATGTGCATGTATATATGTATATGTGCACACATATATACACACATGCATACACACACAAATATATATATATATATAAACTGTTTAGCTGAACATATAAACCATCTTGGTTTTTAAGGGCTTTAGTTATGAAGATGAGATTATCAGGGACACAAACTGTAGAACTTTGAAAATGTTGAACTCAGTAATTTATCTAATCTCTGGTTTTGGGTAGCAACCCTAGATCACAAAATTCATGAGTTTACGTCTCTGGAATCTACTTAGTTCTTTTGATCTCCTATCATTATAAATCAAATGTCTATATTGAACTTGTTTATTATATATGCTTTCTAAGAAAGAGTGGAGCACTTTGCAAAGAAGTCATAAACAGACTGGTAAAGAGGGAATTAAAAGAGAAAGTAAACATGAGAAAGAGAAAATAGGAGCCCTGTTTATTCTCAAGTAAAAGAAGAATTTTTATTAAGTGGCATATTATATAAAGGACTGGTTTTCAACAGTGGCTTCATAAGGTATACATAGGCAGATTTGATATGACCTTTGAACAAAGGTTTTACAAAGACCTTTGTTCAAAGTAGAAAAAATATCACTGAAGCACTAATTCAGTGAAGGCAATTCTATGGGAAGATTAAAATAATGTAGTATACATACAAATAATCTACGTCAGGAGTGGGACAAAGAGGGAGATGGTCACAGACCTTACGTCCCTGGATGCTGGTCTGTGGAGACTTGGCCCAGTTATATTTATAAATTCGAGTGCAGTGGTAGTATATTGGAAGACAGAGGGGATGAACACATATCTATTTCTTGTGCACTATTTGCCCTTGCCAAAGCCCTGCTAGTCCATAGAATGCCCAGTCAACATTCACTGTTACTCAATGATGCTGGTTATTCTGGGTTATCTAGTGATCCTATGTGCACACCTAAACAGCTTATTTCTCCACCTACTTGTCAAATTGGGTATTAGTTGTTTACATTGCAGTTCAAGTGACCTTTATTTGCGATTGCAAAATTAGAGGTCCTGTGTTCAAGCCTCATGCATCACCATTTGATATGTGTTGTTCTGAGATCTGCTATGCATAGTGACATGCCCTTGCTCCATGTGCTAAATATAAGAATGTTGTTGGATGGACCCTCCATTACCAACCTGATTTGTGTTTTTGTCCTTTGCTCACAAGACATAGAAAATCTTGGCAATTTCTATTTGGGTGATGCCACATCCTTACTCAAGTGCTTGTGACCATATGTTATGGTTATACTAAGGGACAAAGAAAACTTTAAGATAATCGGAAGAGAGTAGTGCTGACATCCAGTCAACTTGCAATGGTGTGTGCTCATGAAGGCACAGATCACACAGATGACAAAAATCCACCATTAATCCTCAAATTCTATTTTAAAAATTTGATAAGAAAAGCTATTTTAAAAAACATTATTTTTAATAACTAGGAGCTGAATGGACTGATTTGGAGCTGAATTCCTCTATGTTTTATCAAGGGTATAGTTACAAAAAAATTGAGTCAGTGCTAAAAACGCTAAAAGATTAGTTAATGACTTGGATGAGTACTCTTTGGGTATGTTAGAACTAATTGTATATAATGGCAGCATGGAAGTAAAAATGTCTCCATTTAAAATACATATATACATGGTTATATCCCCTGTAGGTTTAGAGGATTAAATTATAATGAAGGTGCTGCTAATTCTTCAGTAACTGAATAAAATTTGAACAGTTCATCGTTAATATCCCTGTGCCACGGTATCCTACAATCTTTTGTGAAATAAGTACGTAGGCCCTTTTCTTCAGTGTCACGGCAGCTAGATTTACCATTCCACTACACCAATGTGGCTCCTTAATAAGCTGCTCTAATATGTCTTTTCAGTGCTGGATTTTGATAGCTCTTGCTAAATGCAGATAAGAGTTCAATGTTCTTTGTTCTTTTGTTTTTATTCAAATATTTTCCTTCTAAATTCATTTTCTAATTTATTACAGAAGAAAAGCAATGAGGCACCAAATGGATTTTATGCGGAAATTGATTGGGAAAGATATGTGAGTATCAGAAGATTGCTTCTCTCTATGAAGGATTTTACAGTTTAAAAATGAGTTGAGGCATTCCTATAAGAGGACTTAGAAATAAGTAAAATGCTCTCCATGTCATTAGGAAGTGTCTGGCATGTTTTAGGATGGGGCTAAAGGAAATGGAGTCTGTCAGAACTGAGTTCAAGATCTAGCCCAAGCTTGTCTAATATTATGAGGTCTTTTGCAATTTATTTATTTTTTAATTTATTTTAGTTAATCTGCTATTGTCAATGTTAGCGTATTTTATGTGTGGCCCAAGACAATTCTTCTTCTTCCAGTGTGGCCCAGGGAAGCCAAAAGATTGGATACCCCTGATCTTTTTAAAAAATTTTATTTATTAAACTTTAAGTTCTGGAGTACATGTGCAGATCGTGCAGGTTTGTTACACAGGTATACACGTGCCATGGTGGTGGTTTGCTGCATCCATCGCCCTGTCATCTACATTAGGTATTTCTCCTAATGCTATCCCTCCCCAAGCCCCCCACACCCCAGGCCCTGGTGTGTGATGTTTCCCTCTCTGTGTCTGTGTGTTTTCATTGTTCAACACCCACTTATGAGTGAGAACATGTGGTGTTTGGTTTTCTTTTCTTGTGGACACCTCTGATCTCACCCCTATAGATATCAGCTGTGTGTCGCCTTCAAATTGTTGTTTACTGGGTAGCAAAAAAGAAGTCAATAGTTATCTTGTGTTATTGTTGCAAGGATTCAATGAGCTAATTATTTGCAGAACATTTTAGTAATCTGCCTAGCCTGTAGTATTTGTTCAAAAAATGTTTTTCGAATATTAACTCTGGGTGTTTCAGCCGTGGTTCTATTTCTTAGAAGCTTTGAGAATAGAGGCAAGTCAACTTGATTTTGGCAGGAAAGGCCTCAAGGAGGTTGTGACCTCTGAGCAAAGGCCTAACATATACATAAAGGCTAACTGGCTGAACATTTGGGGGAAGAGAATTGCAGGCAGAGGGAAGAGCATTGATGAGGTCCCTGAAATGAGATAGCACTTGCAGCACCCAAATCACAAACATTGAGAAGGAGAGAACAGGCGGCTGAGAGGGGATCAATGGAAGGTAATTACAGACATGAGGCTAGAGAGAGGGGCAGGAGCCAGCCCTGCTGGGCCTTATTGGCTACACAGAGTCACTTGGCTTTTATTCTAAATGCAGTAAGAAGCCAGGGACACGTTTTAGCAGTCAAGTAACCTCGATACACTTGTATAAAAAACAAAAAGCAACTCTGAGAACTAAAGAAGGAAGACAAGAGGAATAACACAATAAATGCTCAAAAACATGGTGAGTTTCAGATATAGAAAGAAAAATACTATATTATCTTGCTTATATGCAGAATCTTTTAAAAAAGTCAAATACAGGAGGCTGAAGTAGGAGAATTGCTTGAACCAGGAAGGCAGAGGTTGCAGTGAGCTAAGATTGCACCACTGCACTCCAGCCTGGGCGACACAGCAAGACTGTCTCAAAAAACAAAAAAAGAACTCAAATACGTAGGAACAGAGTAGAACAGTAGTTAGCAGGGACAGAAAGAGAGAAGAAATGGAAGAAGTAAGTCAAAGAGTACAAATTTGCAGTGAGGTGAGATGAAGTCTAAATATCTAATGTAGTAAAAATTCGCTAAGAGTTTAGGTGCTCTAACCATACACACACACATTAGAAGGGAAACTAGGGAAGGTAACAGAATTGTAAATTTAACTGTAGTAGTCATTTTACTATGCATATGCATATCAAAACATGTTGTACACCTTAAATATAGACAATAAAAATCAATTTTTAATGGGTTTTTTCCCATGGTATATAGACCCTCTTTTTTCTCCATAGTTATGGCATTTTTACTGCTTCATTAACTCCCAAAAGTAACTGTCCAACTCTGCCTTCTCTCACTGGCATACCTATCACCTCAGCTTCAGCAGGGCCACCTACAAATGCTTTATTTTCCTCCCCTCTAGGACATAGGGTATAGTCTGAAACGCCAGGGGTCAGAACCTAGGTCTGACATTTACTGGGTGTGTTTCCTTGAGAAATGGCATCTGATTTCTATTATTTTCTTTCTTGATAAATGGGATAATTCTTTTCACATATGCTTTTTAAGTGGTTCAGTGAGGTAAAGTATGGGTCACAATGCTTTCCATATAATAAGAATCCAAATATGATCATTCTAGTCCCAACAATGCAAACTGCCTTTTTATGTTTTCTGCTTCTTTCCAAAAAATATTAGTTGTCTGCTGTCAGAATTAGCTCAACTGGGAGTACCAGCACTCTCCCACAATTTGAGGGTAGAAATATTGGATTCCTCTTGAACCTTCTCTCTGCTTTTTTCCTATGACTGATCTGCTACCAAGAATCAATAGTCATCCATCCTTTCAAATGTCCTCCATTCAATTCATCCCATCCCACCAATAACTTTATCCATATTCTTAGCACATCTTGCCTGAATTGATGCACATGTTTTGGATTAGTCTTTCTTTGTCCAGTTCTTCTGCCCCAAGACTATCCTGGAACATACTTCCAGAACTCCTTAAGATTTTGCTTTCGGCATGTCCCACCCTAACTGAGAAGCTGCAGTAGCTACTTCAAGTCCAAACTCTTCCCCTGGCATGCTGGCTCTCATCGTCTCATTTCCCCATCTCCCACTGTGCAGCTTCTTCTCTAGTCTAATTTCCCCGTCTCCCGCTGTGCAGCTTCTTCTCTAGCCGTATCATCGTTGCTATTGCCCCGTCTGTTTCCTCATCTGAGTCACCCAGTGTCCATTCCCATTTTGGTGTGTCTGAATAGGCTCTTCCTTACCACCTAGAAGGAGCTCCCACTCTGCCCTCTCCTGTCTGTCCTGAAAGATCCATAAAGACTGCTCTGATTCTTTTAAACCTCACTAATTTCCTTTTCTTTGAACCCTGTCTAACACAGCTGTTTTGCGTTTCGTATTTTCTTTTTAATTTTTGCCTACCAAAATACATTTCAATTTCCCTGAGGACAGATAATTTCCATTTCTTATACCCATGTTGCTTAGCACAGTCCTTGGCTTACAGGAAATGCATGTTAAATTCTGTTTGAATGCTTCTTTCATTGACAGTTGATTCCTCCTCGTTTATTTTCCCAGTAGGAGGACTCTCCAAGTATCCTTGAGTAAACATCTAAACATATTGCTCAGAATTCATTTCAGAAGTTAAAAGCTTCATTTCCTAAAAGAAACTACTTTTCTATATCCTTAAATAGAAGACTCTAGAAAAAAACTAATTTCTTGATCACTGTTAGGATAATAATTACTTAATGTGCACTTGTGTTTTATAGAACTCACCTGAGTTGGATGAAGAAGGCTATAGCATCAGACCCGAGGAACCCGGCTATATCCTTTCTTTATTTTAATTTTCATTCACTGTCAGGAAACAGTAAGATAAATTCAGATTTTACAAAGGTAATGAAATAACCTAGTCTTCACAAGTCCTGTCATTCCTAATATTAGAGATGAATAAACAGCACTGAGAACAGCCAGAGCTCTAGCAAGCAGGCATTTTGCCTTAATCTATTCATAGAAAAGAGAGAAGAGAAAGAGAAAAATGTGCTAAAAAGCAGTTGTTGAAATGGTGGATATTGGTTTAGCGGATATCTCTGCTAAACCCTGATATGACTGTCTTTTATAGTGACTAGAAAATAGCTCTGTCTTCTCCCTACAATTCATCTCTGGGCAAAGCATGTCACACTGATGCATTTAAACCTCATCGCGGATCACCCATAAAGCAGCCTTCCTCTCTCTGTAGCTGAGTAAGCTCACACGTGCCTGTCTGTGTGTGCTGAGTATGACACAACCAATGGCCAAATGCAGCAGAAATGTAGCATATTATAACCATTGCTTCTTGAAATTCACCATCCTTGATCATGTTCTGAGGAAGGGTGAATAAATTCGAACCCTTTCCTCTTTTATTTTTCTATGTTTGGCTTTGATTTTCTGAGGACACTTTTGCTGTCTCTATGTGCAATCGCTCTTGCCTTACAGTCGCTGCCTTCCAGTAGAAGAAAGAGTTATGTATCTTTAACTGTGTTCTACCTACCAAAGGAAAGCACTTTTATTCTTCGAGTGAATCGGAAGAGGAAGAAGAATCACATAAGAAATTTAATATCAAGATTAAACCATTGCAATCTAAAGACATTCTTAAGAATGCTGCAACTGTAGATGAATTGAAGGCATCAATAGGCAACATCGCACTGTCCCCATCACCAGTGGTGAGTGTTTTATGTGTGTGTGTGAAGCTTTAGTGAGACTGAGCAGAGCTATGGTCTGCCTCTATGCCATAAGTCGATCAGAAACTCCTTAAACTGAAGCCTGCATCTGGTCACCATTTCATGAATTCTATAAACCTTAAGAAGCTCATTCTAGCTTGAGAAAGTTGTGATTATTTTATACTGAAGTCTTGTGCTTTTCAAAATGGTGAAAAGGTGTGGATCCACATTTTCTTTTGACTTATTTTCCTGCAAGCATTTTAAAAAGGAAAAAAAAGATTATCCAGACTTATCTCTGATGCAGACTTAGCAACTAGAAACAACATGAAGTTCACAAATTTGCTAACAGTAATTTTCAAAAACACATCTTAGTTTCCTTTTTTATGATACACCATATGAAAATACATGGAAGGAAAATGTTTTTTTTTTCATTGCTATGCTCTAAAACCAAAAATTAATCAAAATCACAGTCTAAATCGATACTAAAACTCATATCCTTCATTTTATTGTATTATCAAGTTGACTTAAATCATCTCACCTTTAAGATACTTCAGAGATGAGTATGGTCCTATTTATATTGTTCAAATAGGTATTTTCCTATAGACAAACTAAGGCTTCAGGGGAAAAAAGAGGTATTTTTGCAATATTTGCATTTCCATTCCCCAATTCCCAGCTACTAAATTTCTTTAATTGCTGAAATCTGGGTTCCAACGTCTACAGTCTTTTCTCTGTGTTTGATAAATGCCACCATTGTTTTCTGAAAATGGTTGTGAGGAACAGATGAAGCCTCTCAAACTGGCAGCTAATATGTTCTTGGCATCTTCTTTAGAGAGATGTGACCTCCCTACAGCATGCCCCAGAACAGGGTAGTTAATAAATGCTGAACCGTTTTCGAGATGCTTCAGGAAACATCTCAGCTAAACTTTCTAAATGAGTTGTAATTATCCATCTTTTGACAATAAACTTTTGCCTCTCTGGGATGAAAAATGTCAAGTGTTTACTGCTTTTAATGGACTTGATTACTACTGTCGGTGACAACCAAAATGATTGCTAAGAGTAACCACAGCAAATAATATTTAAGGTAATTTTTAAAAATCATATGCTCCCCTAGTACTTTAAGATATCTTCTTGAAAAGAGAAGCATGAAATATATTAGTTTTCTTTCCCTTCTGCAATGGAAGGAGCAGATTTTAAAGTTACATATTGACCTGTGAGTTGGAGTAATGGTGGTATTTGAAATGCATACTCTTTCACTTTTCAGTGGCATCTTTCAAACTATTTTTTACTTACTGAATAATCTTTTTAATTAAAAATCTCCTTAAATGTCTAAAAGCAGTTTATGGCCATGTCTGTGCAGTTTGTTTTACTCACTTCTCTGAGTTTATTCTCTGTGTAATAAACTGGCCCTTTGGAAGCTACCTGGGGTAAGTAAAAGAAGGCAAGTTCAGAGAATTAAGTGAACAAATTTATGTGAAAGCAAATGTACTGGAACAGTCCCAGAAACATAGCGGATGTTTGCTAAAATCTAGCTGAATCCAGGAAAGAAGAGATTCCCTCTGTTAAATAGAATATGTAGGCCTAAGTTATCCGGTAGCTATTCCTCCAACCAGATATGTTGCTGAGAGGCAGCAAAAAGTGGTGGTTTACTCTGAGCTCTTCTCAACATCTGTTTTTAAAGTAAAATATTGACATGATGTAGTTAAGATTCTGGTGAAAAAGTATTAAGGGAAGCAGAGTGAAAACTAGATGGAAACACCCAGAGATGGTGACCTCAGAGTTACTCTGTTTCTGCAAACCAGCAATGCCACAGACCAAGGGACACTCAGCTCTCCCTCCCACCACCCACACCTCCAGTTTGTTCCTTGTAATGTGAGAATCTGGATCTTCGATTTCTGTGATTCCTAAATAGTTATTATTTTTGATATTTGGTGTGGAAGAATGAGCTGTAATTATTACTTTAGGAAAAGATGAGCATGTTTCTGGATATACATAAGTCTAAAGACAGAATTGTAACTGAAAACATATTCTTGGTTTTAGAATCCTTGCCCTCTCCTAAATAACCCATATGTAGATAGACAGATAGATGATAGATAGATAGATACATAGATAGATAGATTGATAGATAGAGAGATTATTTTTTTAAGATGGAGTCTGGCTCTGTTGCTCAGGCTAGAGTGCAATGGTATGATCTTAGCTAACTGCAACCTCAGCCTCCCGGGTTCAAGAGATTTTCCTGCCTCAGCCTCTCAAGTAGCTGGGATTACAGGCACGTGCCACCACACCCGGCTAACTTTTGTATTTTTAGTAGAGACAGGGTTTCACCATGTTGGTCAGGCTGGTCTCGAACTCCTGAACTTAGGTAATCCACCTGCCTCGGTCTCCCAAAGTGCTGGGATTACAGGCATGAACCACCATGCCCGGTCATGTACATATATTTTATAAATGACATATGTAGCACTTCATCTCCAGAACCAGATAAGTAGAAATAACCTGAAATTCAGCTGGTGCCATGATCAAAATGGCAATGATTTTGGACTTTACATGTTTCCAGCCAAAAAAGCAGACAATTATACATCTGTACTTTCTTTAGGTACTAAAAAAGAAATAGGGTCTACACCAGTTAATGATATATCAGAATGTTTTATTTAAGCTATGGTTCTTATACTACAAAAGCATCAATCATTACATTAAAAGAAATAGGGAAAATTTCAAATAATAAACTATTCATAAAAATAGTTTACATTGGACTTCAGATTTCTGTTTCTTTTGAAGTTTTTAAGATAAAGTTGTGCCTCACTTATTCTTTTCATTTATTTATTAATATATATCCATGAACTATAACCGATTTGATCTCTTTTATCATGAATTGGTTTTATTTTACTTGAATAGTTTGCAGTCAAATTAATGAATGAAAGAAAATGGGAGGAATACATGAATCACATATCTATGTGTATATACAATATAAACTTATCTTAAAATTACTTCTCAAGACAATGTCAGCAGCAAGACAAATCAAGATTTTAATTGCTGGCGACAATCCTACTATAGTCAGACAAACATAATTTCAGTCCAGATCTTGCCTTAGCCCTTGATTTTTATATCGAAATAAAATATAATGTGGGCCAGGACAAGGCAGAGCATCAGAAAGGAAGCAGGATAATGCAGGATTTAACTCACAGGTAAAGGATATTAATTCTTATTCTTATCATATTCCAGTCTTCTGATAGGATACCATGCTTACAGGGCAAAGAATGAACATCACCCAGGTCTGAGATGTTGATTTGGCATTTGTATACATTAGAATATTTGTTAAGCTGTTTTAACGGAGACCAAAATCATAATGGCTTAAACAAAATAGGTGGTTTATTTCTCTCCCACGTAAAAGTCAAAGCTGATAGGCAGTCCAGAGGTAAAAGAGTTTTACTCCAGAGGTCACTCAAAAACCCAGGAATTTTCTGCATTATTGCTTCCCCTTTCCTAGAGTGGCACTGCTGCCTTACCACCAGCAAGTAGTGCTGTGTACCAGCCTTGGGATGGGCAAAAAAGAAATAAAAAGCAAGTAGTTTATTTTAAGAGTTTAGCTCAGAAGTTGCATGCATCATTACCACCCAGATCCCACTACCATAATATAATCACATGGACTCGTTTGCTGCAAGGGAATCTGGGAAATGTAGCGTTTTGCTAGATAGACATGTAGACCGCTAACATTTGGGATTTTATTACTAAAAGACAAAGGAACAAATGGCTATTGGTGGACATTGACAGTTTCTGCCACTGTGTTCTGAATTATATTGTATCTGCATCTTAAGGTTAGAATTAAGTAATCTCAGATTATTTCCGGGAGTTCATTAGGAAATGGGATTTCTTCCCATATATGTTTAAAATTATTCCCAGTACCTATTGAATCCAGAATATTTTATAATAATTTTCTAATCACTAATTTATAAACACTAGTGATACCGTGCTGTGTGTTAGCTGTCAGAAACACGGCAACACTGCAGTAACAGTAGTGAACAGAAACACTTCAACAACAGTAGTGTCCCTCTGTCTTACACAGCTTCACTGCTTTCTGAAGGCATGCTGTTCCACTGTTGAAAGTCAAGTCTTCCTTTTATCAAACCAAATAGGCAATTTTGTCCTTGATCGTAGTTGTACTCTTTAATGGATAAACAAAGGGCAAGACCCTTTCTTTTACTGGTTTTCCATGAAGCAGAATGACTCCAACTCCAAGTTTAGTGTGTAGGAGTGTTTAGTAAGGAGTGACCTTGGACCTAATACCTGTGGTGTAGGGTGGGCAGAGGGAGAAGCTGAGCTGTTTTACACAACCAACAGCCTGAGCTGATCCCAGGGTAACTCTGGAACTACTGGGAGTCCTCAGGGTTCATGTGAGTTCGGCTAAGATGAATAACCTTGATACTGCTCAATCCATCAGTGCTCTGATGTGGGCCACACTAGGAAGGGGCATGCCCTTGGGTTAGGTAGCTCTCTGGAGCTGAGGCAGATTCTGAGGCGCTGACCATTGAAGGCTGCCAATAGCACTCCCAGCAGCTGGTGCAAGAAACCCTTCTGAAGAAGATTCTTCATGGCACATTTTGGTGTCCATCCCAAATTCCCTGTTCTTGACATAAGGCCTAGTATATCACTGCCATTCAATTAATGCTTGCCAGTGAGTGAGTGAGTGAGTGAGTCGTGAATGAGTGAACAAATACATGAATGGGACCAGGCCAAAAACAGAGAACTGGCAAGTCACCACCCTCCAGTTTTACAACTATCCACTGATAACACCCTTCTGCCTCCTGTGTTCACCACATAATGATTCTCCTAACTGTGCTCTAATCCTGGGCACATATTTTCATTCATTTTTTTCAAAACAGCACTGAATTTGAGACACTTGGGGTGTCTACAACCTTGCCTGGATCTACCAGGCCAGAAACCCTGTCAGAGAAAATGATAGGTTCAGTTTGCCCTGTTGCTTTGCGCTGGCACCTAGAGTTACCACCTTCTTTTCCAAGCGCTTTCTGGCCATCTGTTCCAATATCTTGTTCTAGAATTTTGGGTTAATAACAGGCAGGTGGGTAGTAACAAAAAGTACATATCATGTGGATTCAGATTGTCCTGGGCCCCAGCCCAGGTCAACCACTTTCTAACTGTGTAACCTTAGATAAGCCCCATAACTGTTCTGATCCTCCATTTCCACCACTGTAAGGAAGGATGATAATAATCCTTCTGGACGTTTTGTGTAGAAAATCCTAATAACAGTACCCGATGTGTAATTGGTACTCTGCCATTGTTCATTTCTTCATTACTTAACTTAGAGTCTTTCAAAAAAAAAAACCATTTCTTTTTTTTCAAGGGTCATGCTCTGCTTTCCCATGTTCAGCCTTCTGACCTAATAGCATACTGTGTGTTCATGTCCCGGATTAGAAACGTATCTACATCTCAGGGTTGGAATTCAGTTAGCTTGGAGCTCTCTCGCCTATCTCAGACTTTAATTCTGAGCCAAATCTGATCCGCCTTCTAGGAACTACTTTTAAGTTCGCTTTCTCCATCTCGTACATTTGTGATGATTGCTCTTTAAACACAAATCGAAACTTTGTACATACCCCCGAAAGAACTGAGATACAGTGGGAAAAGGGACAGCCCTGATCTCAGCCTCTTGCTAGCAGTACTGCTTAAGTAAGGTACGTGAACCTCAGTGAAAGCCTGTTTCTTTCTGTCTAAAATGGGACAAACAAACAGCTACCTCACAGGGTGCTTGCTGCCATGGTCATCTCTTTCTGCTCGTGCAATGTAAAGACCACTCTCCCTAAAGGTGGCGATAGAGACAGAGACGCAACAGCAGCAGTTCTGTGGTTTGCTTGCCTTTACACCACACTCCCTACATTTAGGGTAGAAGCAAAGCTCCATTATATCATACAAGAAAAGGCTTTGTTCTTAAAGAGTAAAATAATTTTCTGAAGGAAGCTAAATAAAATAATCAGTGCAAGAATGAATTATAAGGAAATATGCCTTCACACACACACACACACTCACACACACACACACAGAGTCAGAATTCAACATACAATTGAATTGAATTAAATATAATTCCCTTTAAGATAATTTGAGGGAAATAGAAATGACACTTACTCTAATGATGTCCCAATTACTCAAGCAAGTGGGTTCTACCTCCTTTAAGTTGATTACCTTTGGTTTGTTGCAAACCCAGTGCCTTGGTTTCTTCATCTATAATTGGGGTGACTCCCATACCTACTTCACTGGGCTATTTTGAGAGTTGGATGATTTAATATGTGTAAAGGACTCATAATAGAAGCTACATGTAAAGATTGTCTCATTGCTATAGAGCCTAGGGCACATTTTAAAGAATATCATTAATAGTGATACGTAAGGTAACTCAAATATCCAAAAGTAATTTAGAGCCAAGACCAGTAATTAATTACCCTAAGCATCAAACTGGAAAAATGTGTTAATTTTTTATGATGCCTATGAACTGGTTTTGAACGTAATTTCAGAAGGAAACATCCCTAAATTGTTTTGAGTACCATCGACATTCCCTGAATACATATGGTACGTCTTCAGGAGACCTATTGAAGGCTAACATTCACAATGGCTCATTTCATTGTGCATCATGGATAATTGACTTTGTTTCTAATTCCCCCTTCAAATTATGTCACCAAATATATGTTGAGCATCCTCCATGTAGCAGGCACTGAGAGCTACTACCAGAAATCCTGAACAATGTGAGAAAAGAACCTCTAGCAGCAACCAGAAGCTGAAATTTTTCTTGTGGTTCAAACCCTTGCCTGTCTTCACGTCAGTTTCCTGATTGCAGATGTGGTCTTCTGCAGTCCACATGCCCTCTGGCCTCCATTTCAAGGTCTCCTGGCTTGCTCACTCTTCCTAGGGTCTCAGATATGGACATCTCCATTCCTTCCATATCCCACAGGGAGCACTATCTGACACATCTGTACCATAGTCTGTGCTCATCAGGTACTTTAAAACCTGTGGCTCCCACGGCTTTTGTGGAAGTGAGAAGACAAACGCTATGGTGTAATCCTTGATGTGATCTTTTCCTTTTATAATGTGCTGCCGTTGATTCCTTTATTTTTATTTTTGGTGAGCCAATAATCCCTTCTGGCTTACCTTGAGAAGGTGTCTTTTAACTACAAGCATTTGTTCCTTACTGATTAAGACATTGTGCTCTGGAGTAAGTCAGAACTAAGTTTGCATTCTGGCTTTGTGTTTATTATCCATGTAGCCCTGAGAAAATTAGTTAACTCTTTAAGCCTCAGTCAAGGCTTAATCAAGTGTAAAATTAGGTTAATAATACTGCCCACTTCTTAGGATATTTGCAAGGATTAAGGAAGTAATGCATATAAGGTACTTTGTACATAAACTTATGTAAGGTCTGAAAGAGGTATTCAGTAAATGTTAGCTATTATTAATCAGACTAACAACAGAATATCAAAGTCATCCTTTAAGATCATTGATGACTTGAGAACTTAGCGTGGTGATGAACTTGGTAGTGGCAGCTGTGAACACGAGTGCTGTGTGTCAGATGCTTCACATACATCAATTCATTTATCCTCCCAACAATCCTGTGAGATCAGTACTATTATTATCCCCACTTTACAGATGAGAAAATTGAGACATTGAGGGATTTATTGACTCACTTGAGGCATCACAGCTAGTAAGTGAAGTTGCTGGGATTTAAATCCAGAAAGTTTGGTTTCTACTTGAGAACTCAACCACTATATTATACTAGTGGTAATATACTATAGTATCACTTTTGATGCTATTGGCTCTCTTTCTAGAATAAAAAAGTTCACTAGCTCATTCAAAATATTTTACATGCAACTTCTGAATGCTCACATGAAACAAACCCTTTGAAGGATATTGATGGATGCCCAAATGGCCCATGATCACAGACCAGAGGGCCCACCTCATAGGCTTTCTCCCCAGTGAGTCAGTCTACGAACACTCTCTTCTGTGGTACAGTACTTCATATATTGTACCACATGACAGGAGAGAGAGGCTGAATTGACACCTTGGCAGCTCAGGCTTAAATGCTGCTGTATGATATATGATTTTTCATTTATTAAAATTATCTTACTATATATCCAGATTGTATGCACTTCTATTTTTGTTAAGGAATGATGTCGTTTTTATATGATTCATTTATTTCAATTCCCCTAATCAACTAATCAATCGACAAGCACTTTTTATGTTAATGGCACATTATAATAATGCTATATGTTTTGTAAATGCCCAGTCATGATCAAAAAGATGAAATGAGCAGCAGCACTATTACACAATCTAGGAGGTAATGATAGCCCCATTTTACAGAGAAACCAGCACAGAAAGATCAAGAGACAAGGATAAATAGAAAGAGCACAGACTTTTGAGGATGTATCTTATTATCTATGTGGCCATAGGCAAGTTCCTTAACTCTGAGCTTCAGAAAAAAAAACTCTGAGCTTCAAGAAAACATTGTGTCTACCTTTTTATGACATGAGAAAATATTGTAAAATACCCAGTTCAGTGCTGTCTCCCGGAAGAGGTGCCATTAAGTACCAGTCACCTTCTCAGCTTTGCTTTCCTTTTCCTTAAGTTCAGAGACTTGTAGGAGGCAGAAGGAAAATAAAAATAGCAAGGGAGGACTTCAGCAGAGTCACAAGGGCTGAGAGAAATGACATGAGAGCAGGAGTCGACCTACCCTGGCATGTAGGCTAGTGCCTTCTCCCTTCCCCTGGAAACGTAAGTGATACAATGAAGTAAAGAATCTTACATTGAGTTATGAAGGAAGAATTCGTTTAATCTTCATCCTGGAGATCTGCGATGCATAACTGTTTAACCAAAGAAAAAAACGAGGAGGGGAAATAGCTTTGAACTGGAGGCAGTCTGGTGTTGTTTGCCTGTTCCAGGTGGCCCACCCACCCTTCCACCCCCAAATTAGCCTACCAGAGAGCAAAATCCATGAATTTGCTGCTGCCTGGTAACACCACCCCCTTTCCTGTCCTCACTTCAGCAGAAGGTTCAGCACCCCATTGAGTTCAGTGAAAACAAAGAGTCATCAGTGGAGGAGGAGAGCTCCAGTCTCCCACACACCAGCATTCTCTCCTGGTAGAAACCGTGCACGGTGCAAGAAGAGGCTAAAGATTGCATGTGTTCTGGTGCTAGGCACTCAGCCCGGAGCTCTTCTGCAGGGAATTAGAAGGCAGAGGTTCAGCTTGGGTTCTACTCTTCAAGGAAAGCTTCGGAGGGTAAACGTGATTTGGATTGATCTAGACCAGGGATATCAAACATGCGGCACATAAATTGCCACTCCATCCCCAAATCTTCAACAGACATTGCCACTAAACCCCAGATATAGGCTGAGAAGCCAGCCCCCTCTAGACAGACCTACAGACAATTGGACCAGTATCAGCTCAAGTTACCACATGAGATGCAGCTTTTGTTTTTTCCAGGCCTTATAGAGGATAGATGGGAAAATAGGTGGAAACTTTCTTTTTCAAAATATACTTTTTTCATCTCAACATTTTAATAAACCATGGACTGTGTGCAGAAGAATTAGTTTTGTATCTGATAAGCATTTTTTTCTTTCCTTCACTGCTATTTTTTTTTCTCTAGGAAATTATCTGTTGCTTCCATTTCCTGATATTTAAAATCCACACCTTTCATGCCCACCTTACTCTAGTAAAAAGAAATTCCTGAGCTAAATGAACATTCAGTATTCAACCTGGAGTACCATTGTCACGCTTTATCCAGTTAATGTTGGTTGTATTCTCTGAGTACATAGTATTTTGCTTCTCTTTGTGAAATGTAAGGGTTAGATTTTTCTTGCATAAACACAATTCCTACTTGGTGTTATACTGTCTCAGGCAAGCTGATCTGATTTGAGGTTCTGGAAACATGATCACCATGGCTGATGACCACAAACACTTCATTTCTGTGACCAACTCAAAATTTAATTGAATAAGGCTATGTACTCACAATTTTGACACATTTTATAAAATGTTAGGATGGTCTCAGTAGAAGTAGCAAATTATTGAATTATATGGTTATTATAATGTTAATTGTAATCAAGAACGGCTAACTTCTATATCTTTAAGGTCTGCATTGATTTTAAACGTTAGTAGCATTTAGAATTTAAAACTCTTTTGATTAGCTAAGGGCCATAATCAGGGTAAGAATGTGTTCTGTAAGAAGCAATCAGTTTGAAGGTAAATTTTTAACAGAAGCGTACTTTGTGAAGTTTACTGAATGTTGGGTTTCTAACAACTAATCCTGTACCCAGAGCTTGTAGGTTGTCTACTTTTTCTCTAAGGAGGCATTTTCTCTAGGGCCCACAGCAGTGAATGACACATAGTAGGTATTTAGAAAATACTTGTTGATTGGCTGGGTGAATGGATACATCGTGGGACAGTAAATACAATTCCATATCTAGCTCTGCTATGATGCAACTTACATTACTCGCGTTATTTTATAAACACCGCAAATTTATCGTTCTCAGTTCCTTTGATCTTTTCCTCTTCAGCTTAACCAAGTTTCTTTTCCCACTACTTGATGGGTGAACAATAAGAGTAATAATTTCTTATTTCTTCCTCTACAATTTGTAGGTTCTTTTAAAAAGTTTATTAATGTGTTCTCTTTTTTTTTTTGAGATGGAGTCTCGCTCTGTCGCCAGGCTGGAGTGCAGTGGCTCAATCTCGGCTCACTGCAAACTCTGTCTCCCGGGTTCAAGTGATTCTCCTGCCTCAGCCTCCTGAGTAGCTGAGACTACAGGTGCATGCCACCATACCCAGCTAATTTTTGTATTTTTGGTAGAGACGGGTTTCACTATGTTGTCCAGGACGGTCTCAATCTCTTGACCTCGTGATCCACCAGCCTCAGCCTCCCAAAGTGCTGGGATTACAGGTGTGAGTCACCATGCGTTCTTTTCTATGGGTCCTGGTGCACATCCAGTGAGATTGTTTTTTCATCTAAAGCCTGAGGTTTTCAGTCATTTAGTTGTCTTCAACTTTAAGGGTCATGTATCAGTGATTATCTTTCTTATACAATTATTTCTTTACTAAGTTTCTACACATACATGAATAATGTATAAATAAGTATAACAGTATAAGAAAAAAATCTATCCCTTTGCCCTCTGAAGGAGATTTTTAGTGCCAGCAGTCTACAGCCGTAAATGTATTTTTTTTTAAAGGAAAGAAAGAGGAAAAGAAAGAGGGAGAGAGAACAGGAGTCTTGTTCTGTTGCCCAGGCTGGAATGCAATCTAAAAATAGGTATTAAAGACCTCTTTTATGCCAATAATTGTGCTTAACAATGGAGACAGGAAGGAATAAGGGAGGAAAATAACAAACAAACAAACAAACAAGATTTCATTTAAATCTGTGAAATACTATGCAATTGCTGAAAAGCGATTTACTTCCAATTATGTGGTCACTTTTAGAATAGATGTAATATAATACTGAGAAAAATGTATGCTTTGTGCATTTGGGGTGGAGAATTCTGTAGATATTTATTGAGTTTACTTGTTCCAGGTCTGAGTTCAAGTCATAAGTCCTTGTTAATTTTCTATCTCGTTGATCTGTCTAATGTTAACAATATGGTGTTAAAGTCTCTTGCTGTTATCTTGCGGAGTCTAAGTCTCTTTATAAGTCATTAAGAACTTGTCTTATGTATCTGGGTGCTCCTATATTGGGTGCATATATATTTATGATCATTAGCTCTTCTTGTTGCATTGATCCTTTTACCATTATATAATGTCCTTCTTTGTTTCTTTTAGTTTTTATTACTATTAAAGTCTATTTTGTCAGAGACGAAAATTACAACTCCTTTTTTGTTTTTTTTTTTTTTTTTTTTTTTTTTTTTTTGCTCTCCATTTGATTGGTGAATCTTCTTCCATCCCTTTGTTTTGAGTCTTTGTATGTCCTTGCTTG
>CAUYLG010014937.1:0-19317 GCA_963573385.1 Cacajao melanocephalus | reverse complement strand
TTAAATCTTCTTTCAAGGTTCTTAGTTTCTTTGCATTGGGTTAGTACATGTTCTTTTAGCTCACAGAAGTTTCTTATTATCCACCTTCTGAAGCCTGATTCTGTCAGTTCATCTCACTCATTCTCTGTCATGCCTTGTTCTCTTGTTGATGAGGAGCTTTGATCCCCTGTAGGAGGAGAGGCATTCTGATTTCGAGTGTTCTCAGCCTTTTTGCACTGGTTTCTTCCCATTTTTGTGGATTTATCCACCTGTCGTCTTCGTAATTGCCGACTTTCAGATTGGGTCTGAGTGGACGTCCAGCTTGTTGGTGATGAAGTTTTTTCTGTTAGTTTTCCTTTGGCAGACGCCCCTTCCCCACAGAGCTTGGTCTTCCCGGGTTCAGCTGTGCTTACTATGAAACTCTCGGTCCTCAGCGCTTCCAATTGCTGTTCTCCTTGCGGTGGTGGGACCAGCCGAGCTGACTCAAAGGGCGCCCAGTCGCGTATACTCTGCACTGAGAAGCGCTGCGCCGCGCCGGGGCGCCGGCAAAACAGCTGCGCATAGATACTACATCTTTTTATTATACTTAAAAATCTTCCTTCTGTACATAAGAGTAGCTTTGTCCAGACTTGTATTTTCTCTGTCCCAACATGAGTGGATGTTTCTAGTCTTCCTACTTCATCTGAGATCTGTTTGCCATCTCCAATAAATGAAAGTTGGGATAATATGTCTTCTATAATCTACAGCTAGAGAATGGAGGTCATAGCTCGGACTTTGTTCAGCCTTAATAGGGGATCCCAGTTTACCCCTTTCTTCTGAAGTTTTATTAAGCATTCATTGCCCAGCTAAATCCCATCTTATTAATAGTATATTAATAGTATATCTTAGTCTAGCTTGGCCTTTAACTGGTTGTCTCAATTCAGTGTTTTCTAAAGATTCAACTCAGATTGTTCTCTTAGCTTCAGTCCTTTTTCTGTCTCTCAGAACTTTGCCGACTCCTGCCCCAAGCAAAAGAGGGAAATAGATAGATATATATATATACTATTTATATATAATATATATTAGATATATTATAATTTAATATTTAATCTTGGGGCAGAATATGTAATATGTATAAATTATATATTATATATAATTTTAAATTATAAATATTTAATTTGAAATTATATATATACATCCTTTGAATGATATAAATACACCAGACACACATAGACACACCTCTGAATATATATACATATATATATATTCAAAATATATAAACATATATATATTCAAAATATATAAATATATATACATACATATATGCATATATATTCAAAAGGTAGTTTGGGTTGGGTTCTTGTATTAGGAGTTCATATGGTAGGGGAAAGAGCATCTTTTTTTCTGTGTCATTTGGTTTTCCCCTAAAATTTATTTATTTTTTCTTTTGTCCTCTGGGTAAATTGTTGAATTTGGGGAATAATTAGTTCTAGGATGTTATAGGCTTTTATTGGATTTTTTTTCTTCCTGCCTCTCTCTCTCTCTGTGTCTGTCTCTCTTACACACATACGCATGCATGCACACACACACACACACACACACATACACACACGACAGATAGTTTTTAATCTTTATTTGGAAATCAAAGAGGAAGCTGTTATTCTTGAGAAAGACATTCGGTATAAGCTATAAAACTATGATTCCTTTTACACTGAAAACATAGCTCTTCTTTTATTTATTAGGTTGATGGCAAAGATCTATAACAAATAGACCAAATGCATCAGTTTAAATGAGAAAGAAATTTTATTTTATTTATTCAAGGACTTGTGTTTTTCCCTTTTGTGGCTCTAGTCTCTTTGAGTGTTACTTTCAATTATAAAGTCAAGGTTATATCACTAGTCACTATTTTATCTGCATTCTAGCATACTGGGAAGGAGGAAAGATAAGTCATCACAATAAGTTTCTTTTGACAATAATGTAGAAAACTGTACATCTTAATACCACATACATTCTGCTAGGAAGAACTTAGTCACAAGGCCATACGTAACTGCAAAGGGAAATATGATCTCTACTTTGGAAGCTGTGAGCCCAGCTCAAACTCCTTTCTTTAGTGGTAAGGGGTGAACAGACTTTTGGTTATTACCATCAGTGTACCATACCCTTTAAACCATATAGACTTACAGAGCAATTA
The DNA here is from genome assembly GCA_963573385.1 of Cacajao melanocephalus. Lineage (NCBI taxonomy): Eukaryota > Metazoa > Chordata > Mammalia > Primates > Pitheciidae > Cacajao > Cacajao melanocephalus. The sequence continues at coordinate 17,168 of CAUYLG010014937.1, read as the reverse complement.
AAAGAACCTAATGTAATACAGATAGATCTAAAGTATGATGCCATGTTTGTTTCTGATTTGCTATCAGCGTTAAGGGAGAAGATCAGTAAATCACTGGACTTGTGCTCTTTGTTCTCCCTCTGTGAAAATTTACCTTATAATGGCTACCATTCTCTTGATAAACAAAAATAAAAGAGTGTTCCTATTTATGGAATAGATCGGTGTTAAAACTTATGTATTTTAAACAAAGAAGACTGATAGTTTATTGGTCTAGTTCGATAAGTTTATTTCCAGATTTTATTGTAGCTGTCCTGAGTGGATCAGCAATGAAGTTGACTGAGTATAATACAAAACAGGTCATGAATGTTGCTTCCCCTACACAGGAGGTCACAGTAACTCTGACTAGGAGGTTAAAAGCCTCCCACTGGAAGGTATCTGGAGGGACAATTGGAGATTACACATGTGTGTATGCTTTCTCAATTTGTATATTCCTCCTTTTTGTCTATTTCACTGTCTCCTGCCAGTGTGGTGTTGTGAAACCACCTCACTAGTGGCCAACATGCCCTGCGTTGGGAAAAACAGCAAAGGAGAAAGGACTTACAGAGTGCCTACATAAATTGGTTATGAGTAACATATAAACAAGGAACAACAAACTACAGAAGGCCGCAGGAGGCCTCTGAGAAGGAAGGCCTCTTCATGCCTCATGTTCCGGTGCAGGGTGACCTCGGCTCTGTTACCATAAACATTGTGCTCAAGGACGTAAAACCCCTTCGTAGCACTATGACGTAGCCAGACTTGTAGGCTCCTTGTAAGGTCTGAATTCCATCAGCTGTACATGGATAATAAGCTAAAGATAACCACATGTTCTTGTTTCGTGAGACTCCCAAACTGCTATTGTTATTAATCCTTAGGATGACACACCAGTTCCGGTTCACTAATTTGCTTCCGGCTCACTAATTCACTCCGCCATCACTCCACCCCACCCTATAGATCAAAGTGATTGTAATCAATAAATAGTGTGGATGATCAGAGCTTGGGGCCTTCACTGCCTCCTCCAGAGTAATAAGTGATGGCCCCCTGGTCCTGCTGTCTTTCTTAATCTGTCTTTTTCTCATTTCTTTGTTGCCACTGAACTCGGGGTACCCACGGGTAATTAGGGCTGGCTCCCTATATTCTGGTGCCCAGTGTGGGGCTCATGGATTCCCTACATTCTGGCACCCAGTGTTTGGGGGTCATGGATCCCTATACCCTGGACTGCTGAAACATTAATAAGTCACTAGGGCTTCCTGATGAAGATGAAAAGTACCCTTTCTCTCTTAAATTTCCATTAAAGTAACAATGAAGGGAATATTAGCAATAATGATAAAACCTAACATAACACAAATAATTAAAAGAGGAGAAAACAGTTCTACATTTTTGGAAGTGAAAAGATCCAAGGAAGCTGAATCCTAAAATTAGAAGTAATCTGATTTATATGAGAGATCCCCTTTTTACCAGTACACACACACACTCATATGTACATATGCACAGATATTCCACAGGTTCAGGAAATGACAATATCAGCGTTTCTGAAGTGGAGGTGAAAGGCAGAGCTAAAAAATGCAAACACGATTGAATGTCCATTTAAGAACAGTTAAATCCCACTATCTCTTCCTCAACTCTGTGTAGTCAAGTGAATCTCTCTTCCGCTGTATCAGAAACACAAAAGTTTACTTTCTGGAGAAGATAAAGCTGAGGGTCTGTAGCCTAGGGAGAAAAGGGAGATTTGTACTAAAATTAAAACAATGAGAGTAGACAGGGCGCAGTGGCTCAGGCCTGTAATCCCAGGACTTTGGGAGGTCGAGGCGGGTAGATCGCCTCAGGTGAGCAGTTTGAGACCAGCCTGGCCAACATGACAAAACCCTGTCTTTACTAAAAATTAGCCAGGCATGGTGGTGGGTCCCTATAATGCCAACTACTTGGGAGGCTGAGGCTGGAGAATCACTCCAACCCAGGAGGCAGAGGTTGGCAGGGAGCCAAGATTGCACCACTTCACTCCAGCCTGGGTGAAAACACGAACCTCCATCTCAAAAAACAAAAACAGTAACAATGGGAGTTATCAAATGTTTACTCATGTGGCAACCTCCTTCTCCTCTTCCTTTACTTGGCCTCCAGAATGCTGTCAGCCAGTCTTACAAACCAGAGACATAGAAGATCCTTCTATGGGGAATCTACTGACATCTAGAACTAGCATCCGGTGAAATGGCACAACCAGACCACATTACAGTGAAGCTCAGTTGTTGAACCCTACCCACTGAGAGAGTCTACTATCAACTTCCATGTGAGCTAACAATAAAGAATCACCAAATATCACAGGGATGTTAAAGATCAACAAACAAAGTTCTTGGAAAAGACTGATACAAGACATGCAAAGGAAGACTTTAAAAAAACTGTCATGAATCTCAGGGAGGCAGAACCCCTGCTAGACCCTGCTTTAACTGTGTTCCTCAATGTTGAGTAGAGAGTCTTCAGAACCTGAAGAACACATTCCATCACACCATTGAGCTTAACCAAAAACAAACAAGACAAAAAGAAAAACACATTCCAAATCCTAGGTTCTGTCAGTCCCTGAACAATCTACCCCAACCCCATTTCCAGGGTTTGCTGTCCCCTCTCCTGCTTTTGTCATCCTAAAGACCTTCAAACACAAATGTGTATCTACCCCTGTGCTTACAGGTGGCTGAGAGGATCCTGTTTATGTGAAGTATGGATGGGGATGGAGCTTGGAAGTGTTGTCCGGGATGTCCACGTGTATGGGCATGAGTTCGCTATAGATTAAAAGACCTATAGAGTGCCTAGCATAATGGACGATTATAGACCACACCAATGTATAATAGTATAATACTTGAAGACACTGCAAACAAGAAGAAGATGTACAATGTTCTTCAGGGGAAACACTGCACCAGCCCTACCGCCCTTACCCTCCTACTCCTGGACCCCAAAACACACAAAAAACAAAAGCTTCATACAAATGACCAGGAATCAGAAAAGCTTCACACATCTCAGTGACATTGAACTCAAAAACCGAATGAAGCAGAGACTTCAAAAGTCTAATTAAAAAATTCTAAATTATAATCAATTATATAAATGAATAGAATATAAATGTTTTCAGAGATTTAAGGTATCAGAAAGTTATCTCCCAAGAATTCCTTCTCAGGAAGCCACTGGATAGTATATTCCCCTGAACAAGAGAATACATTCGGAGATAAAGAACATATGAGACAGCTCTAGGAGAGATTTATTAAAGAAAATGAAATTTTCAATGCAAATGAATACATTCAGAAGTGATTTTGACAGTTGGAAAGGTTTTGGAGTTCAGTATAACAATAAGTTTATAGGAAACTTAAAAAATGGCAATATTTGACTCCAAGAAAGATAAATATTTGGGCAAGAAAAGGCAAGTAATTAGAATAAATTTATAGCTTATCTGCAAATCTTAACAAAATAAACCCTGAGTACTGATTTAACCAAAGCTATAATTGAGGGTTAAGGGGATTTTTGTCTGTTGGAAGTGGAGATGGGGAGGAGGTGTTGGTTGCTATGAGAGGTTAATCCTCTGTGTTCATGGTGAGAAGTCAGTACATAATGCTAAAAATGGAAAATGTAGCTATAACCATATGGTTTGGTGATTTGAACTCAAAGAAGTGTGAAACTTTGGAATAAAAAGAATTGCCTTTGGAGGGTTCTATAGGCCTTGAATAAATATATCACTCTTTAAATCATGTCAATGAATAACTTTTATAAAAATTACATCAGTCACAGATGACATAATCTTTAATATGTCTACCAGACAAGCTAGGAGTATAACTAGTTGCTTGTATGTAATATCTTAATTTGCTTAGATAAAAGTGAACCTGACCCAAACATTGCCATGAAAGTCGTTGGTTCTTTATTTACTATGTCTTCCCAATTAAGATTTTGAAGCTGAAGCTAAATCAACACCAACATATCCTGCAGAACTAAATACTAAATCTATATCTACTAAATATCAAGTTGTTATGATTTTTCTTCATCTTTTCTTTTTTGGAGAAAACTTAGGGCCTTCATGTTCATAGACACATATGAACAGATGCTTTCTATGAGTAACTAGTAAGAGGAGCAATTTAAAAAAATTCCAGAGTCCTAGTCTGTGTTGAGACTTTAGGTTTAGGGTCTGTCATTAGGACCTCAGAGGATAACTGTTTCCTGAGTATGTTGGGACTAGATCATTTCAATTAATTCATGTGTCTTGCCCTTGTAAAAGCCTAAGACTTTTTCAGAATAGGTGGTTGCTCACTAAGGGTGGAGTCAGGATTGCTAGTGAGATTTCTTTAGCTCCAAAATACTTTTCTTCTCTGGTGATAAATGAACCCTGGTAAGTGATGATTAATTTTTCACAGAGGTAGGGTTTAATGTTGATATGAATTTAACTGTTTGCAGATATATTTGAAGTAGATTTGACAAGGGTGAGGTTGAAGAATATATAATGATATTGTTTAGGCTGAAATGATTTTTCTTTAACTAATTTCAGTTTTATTTCAGGGTGATCGTGGACTTCCTGGCTTTCCTGGGCTTCATGGCATGCCAGGATCAAAGGTTGAAGAAATCTGTTTCTTTTAAATATAGCAATGCCATTTTCAATTCAAATTTAGAGTACTTTCATATTGCAAATGTGTTATAAATAAATACTCATATATAATTAAAGATAAAGGAAACAATGAGCTAAGATGAATATTAGTTTATATAAAACTTAAAAAATTCCTTTTAAAATTTCCACTTATAAATGTATGATTTTATAGTATTTCAAAATTAATGTTATACTGTATGCAAGTTTTCTTAACTATAAGCCTTATACTATAAGCCCTGTTATAGCACTAAATGTTATTTTTTAAAATTTCCTTTATAAAGCCTGGAAATCAGGGCTTTTTAAAACAAACTTTATTTCTGTTTTGTTTTGCTTTCGGCATATTAAACCCTTTGCTTATAATCTGTATTTTTCTTACAGATAAGAAAAATATTCATGTTTCTTTAATCTTCAGTATTTATATTTTGTCTTGTAGGGTGAAATGGGCGCCAAAGGAGACAAAGGAGCACCTGGATTTTATGGCAAAAAGGGACGTATAGATCACACAACAAAGTATTCATATTGACATTTTAATGTAATGGAAACAGAAAACTTGAATTGCAGTTCCGGCCCAACATTAGAGTAATTAGCTTTGTTCACCATTCTTAGGAGATTAATTCAGAACAATGAAAAAAAAAAAAAACAGGAAAAAGAACTGGTGACTGCAGACTGTAAGACTATGTTGTACTGTTGATCATTCTGAGCTTTTAAAACTTTTACATGCTGGGAGCAGTGGCTCATGCTTGTAATCCCAGCACTTTGGGAGGCTGAGGCGGGTCGATCACAAGGTCAGGAGTTCGAGACCAGCCTGACCAATATGGTGAAACCCCGTCTCTGCTAAAAATACAAAAATTAGCCAGGTGGCAGGTGCCTGTAGTTCCAGCTGCTCAGGAGGCTGAGGCAGGAGAATAGCTTGAACCCAGGAGGCGGAGGTTGCAGTGAGCCGAGATCGTGCCACTGCACTCCAGCCTGGGCTGACAGAACAAGACTCCCGTCTAAAAAAAAAAAATTTACAATGAAAGATTCCTTAGGAAGCAGTAGCTGCTTAAAAACAAAATTTGAAATTTGAAACAAAAAACTGAAATTTGATGTTATGGGCCTTTCTATTTCCTCACACTGAAGGAAAAATATTTACAATACCCATTGCTTTTTAAATTTTGCCAAGATGTGGTTTCTATGTTTAGATGCTTCTTGTAATGATAATTCTGCATCTATCAACATTTTTAATATCTTGATATTGTATCTACTGAGCTGGAAAAATAATGCTTTGCAGAGTCAACATGAGTTGTAGTTCCATGAATTTTTACTACATAATGATGTTAACTTAGTAGGTTTTCTATTTAAGTTTTGGTTGGGACTTGAAAACATTATTGCAAAGATTGTGTTATAAGTGTTTGTTTTCAATACAGGGTGCAAAAGGTGAAAAGGGAAATGCTGGCTTCCCTGGCCTTCCTGGACCTGCTGTGAGTTTGATAGAAAAAAGCTCTTAGTATTTTGCTTTAAATGAAAACTATCTTATATTACCTTTCTTTAAAGAGAAAAGTTAGTGCAAACATACATAAATCACATGTATTTATTTTTTAGGGAGAACCAGGAAGACATGGAAAGGATGGATTAATGGGTAGTCCTGGTTTTAAGGTATTTACAAAAATAAAGTACAAAGCAAAAAGATTTTTGTATCTTATGAGTAAACATAAGAAAAATGTACCAATATTAACGTTTTTAACATGTGACATTGGGATGTAATTCATGAGCTAAAAGGTTTTTTTACATGTAATTTAAAAATGATACTGAATTTCTTTTGAGTTTATTGTGGACTCTTAGGTGTCAGAAGTGGAATCATAGGATATTACAAGGTTGAACTTCTTTGATAAGCCCTTCAGATTGGTTTGTTTGGCAGGTTAGAAGCAGAGGTTCTTAGCTCTGTCTCCTAAAGATTGACGTTTCAGTGGGGTGGGAAACTGTCTTCTTAACCCTAGCTTTTTTATCAGTTGTGTGATATGGGCATGAGAGAATTAGAGTAAGAGGGGAACTGCAAAGAGTCAATAATTCACAGTCTATGAAAAAACTCAAGGGTACATGCCTTTAGGGTGGTCCATTAGCGCCATCATATTCTTATAGTTAAGATTTTGCTGATTTGGATACCTAAGGAGAAGATTTGTATAAGCCATCAAAGTTGAAGAGGCCATTTAGTCCAACATTGGACATAGGGATGTTATTTTGTTTTCTAATGGTCAGTTCTGAATCCCAAAGTTGCTCAGAAATTCAGTCCAAATTTTCTTGGTCTGTAGGTGTTTTCCAAAGGAAAAATTATTCATTTATTTGCTTCAAGTGCTATGAAGGTTTTCCAAATATCCATGATTCTTCAAAGAGTATACTTTAAGACAATACTTCCTAAGGCAGTAATAACCTGACTATAAAATATAGAAACCCATTTAAAGACCTTGGTCCCTTCTTGTTAATTATGCTTCACTGATTTTGTGTTTTCTCACTGATTTAATTGAACAGATTGATTTTATTGATATTTATTAGAAGCTAGACATACAGAGTATAAAATCATCATGGCCTCTACTCTTACAGAGTTAATAATCTAGACTATGTGAGAGAACATAGGTTTTTTTATTTGCCTACAACCTAGGCATTCATTTTAATTAATTTTTTGTCCTTTGTTAGCATAAACCAATATGCCCCAAGAAATGCGACTATTCTTTTTGGGGGGCAAGAGACCTTAGAGAATAGAACTGAATTGGATTTTCAGCTTGCAATGACTTTCTCTAACTAGCCGTATGTCCTCTGGCAAATACTTTGACACTCAGTTTCTATTTCGAAAATAGTGTAAATGTTACTTATCTAGAATGGTATGAAAGGGACTTGAGTAAGATAAAGCACCCAGCACTGTTCCTGGCAAAGAATAAGTGTTAAATAAGGAATTAGTTCTTTTATTCATTTCCTGATTTGAACACAGCTTTAAGATTCCTTTTTAGTCTTAGTTCGGGTAGTATGTGTCTTCCTGTGCCTGCAAATGTAAACACCAATTCACTGTTTTATAGCAGGGTATATTGGTATGTAATTGAAATACCATAAAATTCACCCATTTAATGTGTAGAATTAAACAGTCTTTGTATATTTACAGTGTTATGAAACCTCATTAGAGTCAGTTTTGGGAACATTTTCATTATCCCAAAAAGAAACACCCTGTCCATTCAGTGGTCACTTTCCCTTTCTCACCAGGCTACTACCCCATACATTATAACCTTAGCAACCATTACTCTGTTTTCTCTCTCTGCAGAGTTGTGTATTCTGGACATTTAATATAAATGGAAACATATAATATATGGTCTTTTGTTCTTTCAATGACCATGACATTTTTGTGGGTCATCCAAGCTTTCACTTGTATGGGTAGTACTTTATTCCTTTTTAATGCTAATAGTATTTTATTGTATGGATATATCATTATGTTCAACATTTTGAGGTCAGTTCACTCGTGATATTTGCCTTCCTTGTTGGTTCATACCACCCTTTGTATTTAACCTCAGTTATGTCTCCTATTTTCTAATTAGTGTGGGTCTCCTGACAACAATGAAGTTTGTCTGTCTTGTCTGTAAATTTTTAATGGAAATCATTCACGAATTTAAAAAATTGCTATTTACTTTTTTGTTTAAATTATTTTTAAAAACAGTTTCAGGTTTATAGCAAAACTGAATGGGAAGTGCAGTGTATTCCCACACACCCTGCCACTTCCCAACCTCATACAGACTCTCCTATGATCAGCATCTCTACCAGACTAGTACATGTGTTGCAGTTTACACATCACTGTTGCCCAAGGTTCATAGTTTATGTTAGAGTTCATTCTTGGTATTATACACTTGACAAATGTATATATTTCACAAAAATAACATTGTAGTATCATAGAGAACAGTTTCACTCCCCTAAAAATACTGCGAACTGCACTTTTTGGTCCTTTCTTCTCCTCAGCCACTCACAGCCATTGATCTTTTTACTCTCCAGAGTTTTGCCTTTTTCAGAATATCATATAGTTGGAATCATACATTATGTAGCCTTTTCAGATTGGCTTCTTGCTATTAATAATATGCATTTAAAGTTCCCCCATGTCTTTTCATGGTTCGACAGCTACCCTTCCCAGCCTCTGGTAACTATCCTTCTACCCTCTATGCCATGAGTTCGATTGTTTTGATTTTTAGTTCCCACAAAAACATGAGAACATGTCATGTTTGTCTTTCTGTTCCTGGCTTATGTTACTTAACATAATGATCTCCAGTTTGATCCATGTTGTTGCAAATGACTGGATCTCATTCATTTTTATGGTTGAACAGTACTCCATTGTGTAGATGTGCCACATTTTCTTTATCTATTCATCTGTTGATGGATACTTGGGTTATTTCCAAATCTTAGCTGTTGTAAGTGCTGCAAGAAACATAGAAGTTCAGATATCTCTTTGATATACTGATTTCCTTTCTTTTGGGTACATACCCAGCTGGATCATATAGTAACACCATTTTTAGTTTTTTCTGTTTGTTTTTTTGAGATGGAGTTTCAATCTTATTGCCCAGGCTGGAGTGCAATGGCACGACCTTGGCTCACTGCAACCTCTGCCTCCTGGGTTCAAGTGATTCTCCTGTCTCCCGAGTAGCTAGGATTACAGGCACCCACCACCATGCCTGGATAATTTTTGTATTTTTAGTAGAGACAGGGTTTCACCATGTGGCCAGGCTGATTTCAAACTCCTGATCTCAGGTGATCCACCCACCTCAGCCTCCCAAAGTGCTGGGATTACAGGCGTGAGCCACCATACCCAGCCCATTTTTAGTTTTTTTGAGGAATCTTCAAACTGGCCTTTATAATGGTTGTACTAATTTACATTCCCACCAGCAGTGGACAAGGGTTCCCTTTTCTCCACACCCTTACCAGCAATTTTTATTGTTTGTTTTTTGGATAAAAGCCATTTTAACTGGGGTGAGATGATATTTCATTGTAGTTTTGATTTGCATTTCTCTGATTATCAATGATGAACATCTTTTCATATGCCTATTTGCCATTTGTATGTCTTCTTTTGAGTAATGTCTATTCAAATATTTTGCCCATCTTTTGATAGGATTATTGGATTTTTTTCTACAGAGTTGATTGAGCTTTTTATATTTTCTGGTTACTAATCTCTTGTCAGATGGGTAGTTTGCAAGTATTTTCTCCCGTTACATGGATTGTCTCTTCACTTTGTTGATTGTACACTTTGCTGTGTGAAAGATTTTCAATGTGATTTGTCCTTGTTTACTTTGGTTACCTGTGTTTGTAAGATATTGCTTAAGAAATTTGCTGAAATCAATGTCCTGGAGATTTTCCCCAATGTTTTTCTGTAGTAGTTTCGTAGCTTGAGATCCTAGATTTAAGTCTTTAGTCAATTTTGCTTTGATTTTTGTATATGCTAAGAGATAGGGGTCTAGTTTCATTATTTTGCATAGGAACATCTAGTGTTCCTAGCACCATTTCTTGAAGAAACTATCTTTTCCCCAGTGTATATTCTTGGAACCTGTGTCGAAAGTGAGTTCACTGTAGGTGTGTAGATTTGTTTCTGGGTTACCTTCTCTGTTCTGTTCCACTTGTCTATGTATCTGTTTGTATGCCAGTACCATGCTGTTTTGGTTAATATAGCTCTGTACTATAATTTGAAGTCAGATAATGTAATTCCTCCACTTTTATTCCTTATGCTTAGGGCAGCTTTGGCTATTTTGGGTCTTTTGTGATTACATATAAATTTTAGGATTGGTTTTTGTATGTTTCTGAAGAATGTCATTGGTATTTTGATAGGAAATGCATTGAATCTGTAAATTGCTTTGGTAGTATGGACATTTAAACAATATTGATTTTTCAAATGCTTGAGAATGAAATATTTTTCCATGTTTTTGGTGTTCTCTTCATTTTATTTCATTAGTATTTTATAATTTTCATTGTAGAGATTTTCTACTTTAGTTAATTCCTAGGTATTTAATTTTATTTGTGACTATTATAAATGGGATTACTTTTATAATTTCTTTTTCAGATTGTTCACAGTTGGCCTGTAGAAATGCCACTGAGTTTTATATGTTGACTTTGTATCCTGCAACTTTACAAAATTTATCAGTTTTAATAGTTTCTTGGTGGAGTCTTAGGTTTTTCTAAATGTAAGATCATATCATCAGCAAACAAGGATAATTTACTTCTTCCTTTCCAATTTGGATGCCCTTTATAACTTTCTCTTGTCTGATTTCTCTAGCTAGGACTTCCAGTACTATGTTGAATAACAGTGGTGACAGTGGGCATCCTGTCATGTTTCAGATGTTATAGGAAAGGCTTTTATTTTTTTTTACTCCATTCAGTATGATGCCAGCTGTGGGTTTGTCATAGATGGCCTTTGTTATGTTGAGGTATGTTCCTTCTATGCCTGGTTTTTTTGAGGGTTTTTATCATGAAGTATGTTTAATTTTATCAAATGCTTTGTCAGCATCAATTGAAAAATCTGGGTTTTGTCTTTTATTCTGTAGATATGATGTATCATGTTGATTGATTTGCATATGTTGAACCATTTTTGCATCTCAGGGATAAATTCCCACTTGGTCATGATGAATGATCTTTCTAATATATTGTTGAATTTGGTTTGCTTGTATTTTGTTGAAGATTTTTACGTCAATATTCATTAGAGATATTGGCCTATAGTTTTGTTCTGTGGTGTGTTTTTGTCTTTGGTATCAGGGTAATACTGGTCTTGTAGAAAGAGTTCAGAAGGGTTCCTGCTTCCTCTATTTTTCAGAATAGTTTGAATAGGATTGGTATTAGTTCTTTAAATGATTGGTCAAATTTAGCAATGAAGCCGTTAGGTCCTAGACTTTTCTTTATTGGAAGACTTTTTATGACAGCTTGGATCTTGTTACTTGCTATTGATTTGTTCAGGTTGTGGATTTCTTTCTGGTTTAATCTTGGTAGGTTGTGTATATCTAGGAGTTTGTCCATTTCACGTATATTTTCCAATGTATTGGCATATAATTGCTTATAGTAGCCACTAATGAACCTTTGAGTTTCTGTTGTATCAGGTGTAATGTCTTCTTTCTCATTTCTTACTGTAATTTATTTGGGTCTCCTTATTTTCTTCGTTGTGCTGGCTAAAGATTTGTCATTTCTGTTTATCTTTTCAAAAAAACAACTTTTTGTTTCATTGATGTTTGTGTTTTTTAAATTACAATTTCATTTATTTCTGCTCTGATCTTTATTATTTCTTTTCTTCTGCCAATTTTGTTAGTCTGGTTTGGTTTACCATTGCTTTTCTGGTTCTTTAAGATGAATTGTTAGATTTTTTTTTGGACTTTTTTTCTCTTTTTTGATGTAGGTACCTATAGCTATAAACTTCCATCTTACTGTTTTTGCTATATCCCATAGATTATGATATGCTGCATTTCCATTATTATTTGCTTTAAAAAGGTTTTCAATTTTCTTAATTTATTCATTGACTCATTGGTCATTCAGGAGCATATTGTTTAATTTCCATGTATTTTTATACTTTCCAAAATTCCTCTTGTTGTTGATTTCTAGCTTTATTACTTTGTTGTCAGAGAAGATGCTTGATATCATTCCATTTTTTGAAAGTTTGAAGACTTGTTTTGTGACCTAACATATGGTCTATATTTGAGAATAATCCATATGCTAAGAAAAGAATGTGTATTCTGCAGCTCTTGGATGAAATGTTATGTAAATATCTATTTGATTAGTTTGGTCTGTAGTGCAGATTAAGTCTAGTGTTTCTTTGTTGATTTTCTATCTGGAAGATCTATCCAGTGCTGAAAATGGAGTGATGAAGTCTCCAGCTATTATTATATTGGAAACTATTGCTGTCTTTAGCTCTAATAATATTTCCTTTGTATATATGGATGCTCCTGTGTTAGGTGCATTTAAAATTGTTATATCCTTTTGCTGAATTAACCGCTTATCATTGTGTAGTGACCCTTTTGTCTTCTCATAGTTTTTGTCCTGAAACCCATTGTGTCTGATATAAATATAGCTATTCCTGTTCTTTTTTGGTTTCTATTGGTATGGAATATCTTTTTCCATTTCTCTATTTTTAGTCTATGTATTTCTTTATAGGTGAAGTGTTTATTGTAGGCACTAGATCAATGGGTCTGGTTTTTTTATTTAGGCAGGCAGTATATGTCTTTTGGTTGGAGAGTTCAGTTCATTTCATTAAATGTCATTATTTATAAGTAAGGACCTACTCCTGCCATTTTGTTAGTTTTCTGGTTGTATTTTGGGTCTTCCCTTCCTTTTTTCATCTCTATTGTCCTCTAGTGAAGATGATTTTCTATGATGATATGATTTAGTTTCTTACTTTTTTTGGTGTGTGTATTCATTGTATGTATTTAGTTTGAGGTTACCGTGAGGATTACAGATACTATCTTATAACCCATTATTTTAAACTGATAACAACTTAACACTATTTGCGTAAATAAACAAGCAAAAAGAAAACTAATAAAAACTTGCCTTAACTTTGTCCCCCTGCTTTTTAACTTTTTATTGTTTCAATTTATGTCTTAATGTATTATGTCTTGTAAAGTTTTTATAGTTATTATTTTTCATTGGTTCATTGTTTAGTCTTTCTGTTTAGGATAAGAGTAGTTTATACACCACAGTTATGGTGTATAATATTCTTGGTTTTCTGTGTGCTTCTTATTTCTTTGAGCCCCAAGGTCTCAAAAGGCATCTTGTGGTAAATGCTGCCTGGCCTGGGACTCATTCTTTAGGACAGTGGGCTCCCCTCTGGCCCAGGACAGGTCCAGAAATGCTGTCCAAGATTCAAGTCCTGGAATTGGAGACCCCGACTATGCTTGGTGCTCTACTCCCCTGTGGCAGTGTTGGTACCTAAGGTGTAGGACAGAGTTTCCTTTACTTTTCCCTTTGCTTTTCTCAAGCAGAAGGAGTTTTACCCCATAGCCACTACAGCTTTAAGCTCACATGAAGCCAGCAAGTCTCAGGGGTTCACCAAGGCCCTTGGTAAAGTACTGGGGTATCACTGCTAGTTATTCAGGGCCCATGGGCTCTTCAGTTAACACGTAATGCATGCTGTCAGGACTGGATCCTTTCCTTCATGGCAGTGGGTTTACTTCTGGCCCAGGGTGTGTCTAGAAATGTCATCTGGAAGCTGGGGCCTGGAAAGCGGGCCTCTTGACTCTGGCCAGTGCCCTATCCTGCTGTGGCTGAGCTCGTGTTCAAGATGCAAGACAGAGTCCTCCTCACTCTTCCTTCTCTTCTCCTTGAGTATTATTGAAGGAAAGGTGTCTTTTAGAGCCATGAGCTTTGCAGTCTGGGGTTAGGAGAAAGATGCTGCCAGCACTCTCTTGGCTGCCCCTGTGTTTGTCTCAGTATGTTGTGTGCCCCCACAGTCTGCTGTCTCTGGGCCTAGTTCAGCCCTCTCTTATGAGTTGCAGACATTATGGCCTAGAGTACCTTTCAAATTATCTTGGAGACTGAGAGCACTTTGGCCCTTGGTGGTAAGGTTTGCAGGCACTCAAGTTCAGACCACTGGGATAGGTGATTCTCCTCTGGCTGGGGTGGGTTTAAATACTTCCTCTATGGGCGGGTATCAGTTGAGTTTGGTCTGGTTTTTCTTTCTGCTTTAACAGGACAGCACTGAGTTCAGTGCTTCACAGTTGCTGTGGTCTCCCTTCCTCAGCGCCCAGAAATGCTTTTCCCTGCATGATGCCTCTGCTGGGGATCGGGGAGGGGTGGCGTTGATAATTCAGGATTGCTTTTTCTCTCTCTTCAGTGCCTCTTTCAGCAATATGGAGTTAAAAGCAGGTACTGTGAGTACTTATCTGATTTTTGGTTCTTTGAAGGCATTTTTTCTTTGTAGATAATTGTTAATTTGGTGTTCTTGCTAGGAGCGGGTGACAATGGGTAGAGCCTTCTACTCCTTCTTGCTTGCCTCCCTCCTGACTTACTTTGAATTGATTTCTATGTATGGTGTGAGGTAAAAATCAAGGCTCATTTTTTTTTCCCATAGGAGATTCAGTTATTCTAGCATCATTTATTGAAGACTATCATTTCCCTCTGAATTACATTACCACTTTTGCCAAATATGAATTGATAAACATGTGTGAAACTATTTTTAGATTCTTAATTCCTTTCCACTAATTTATACCTCTACTCTTTCCTCAACACAGCCTTTACTTATTATAGCTTTAAAATAAACCTTTAAATTGTGTAGTGCAAATACTCTTAATTTTTTTTTTAGAAATTGTAATGGATATTATAGATTTACATAAATTCCACATTACTTTTAGTATCAGCTTAAAAATTTTTACGAAAAAAACTTGTGAGATGTGTTAAAAGTTTTTCTTTTTCTTTTCTTTTTTATTTTTGAAACAGAGTCTCGCCATTGTCACCCAGGCTGGAGTGCAATGGCACGATCTTGACTCACTGCAACCTTTTTCAAGTTCAAGACATTTTCCTGCCTCAGCCTCCTGAGTAGCTGGGATTACAGGTGTCCACCACCATGCCTATCTAATTTTTTTGTTTGTTTGTTTGTTTGTATTTTTAATAGAGACAGGGTTTCACCATGTTGGCCAGGCAGGTCTCAAACTCCTAACTTCATGTGATCCACCTACCTCAGCTTCACAAAGTGCTGGGATTACAGGCATGAGCCACTGCACCTGGCTACAGTTTTTAGTGTGAAATAATTTTAGATTTACAGACATTTGAAAATATAGTAGAGAATTCCCCATACCTTTTATTCAACTTCTGTTGAAGTTAACATTTTATATTACTATGGTATATTTGTCAAAACTAAGAAACCAATATTGCCACATTACTGTAAACTGGACTACATACTTTATTTGGGTTTCATTAGGTTTTTTACTAATGTAATTTTTCTGTGCCAGGATCCAGTCCAGGATACCACATTACATTTATTTGGCATGCCTTCCTATTTGCCACTGATCTGTGGTAGTTTATCAGTCATTTCTTGTTTGTCATGACTTTGATGGTTTTGAAGAGTATTAACCAGGTGTTTTGTAGAGTATCACTCAATTTGAGTTTTTCTCATGCTTTCCTCATGATTAGACTCAGATTATTATTTTTTTTTGAAAAGGATAATGGAGGGTTCAAGTGCCCTTTTATCATATCAGAATGTACATGCTATCCAGATGAATATTCACTGGTGGTATTAATGATGATCACCTGTTTAATAGTATTTACAAGGTTTCTTCTTTTTCATCTCATGTTCTGTTTTTTGAAAGCAAGTCACCAACTTCAAGCCCTCCTCAAGGTGTAGACTTAAGCTCCAGATCTTAGAAGGAAGAGCATCTTAATGTCTTTAAATTAATTTGGGGAGAGTTGCCATCTTAAAATTATTGAATTTTTCAATTCATGAACATAGTATATTATTCTACTTACATGAGTTTTCTTTATTTCATCTCAGCAAAGTTTTGTAGTTTTCAGATCGTGTAAGTCTTCTGTTAAATTCATATCTAAGTGTTGTATTATATTTTTTCATACTCATAAATAGACTTTCAAGATTTTATTTTTAGTTTGTTGCTAGCATATGGAAATATTATTAGTTTTGATATATTGATTATATGTCCTACAATCTTGTTAAATTCACTTATTGGTTTCTGCAACTTTTTTGTTGATTTCTTAGGTTTTTCTAAATAGATGATTATATTGACTACAAATAAAGATAATTTTCTTCTTCTATACTAATTTATATAAAATTTATTTATTTTAATAGTTTTATTGCACTAAACAAGCCCTCAGTACAATAACGAATAGAAAGGGTAAGAGCATACATTTTTGCCTTGTTTCTGACCTTAAGGTAGAAACCATCAGCCTTTTAATGTTGAATGTTAGTTGTTGGTTTTACATAGAAGCCCTGCATCAGGATGAGAAAACTCTCTTTTGTTTCTAGTCTATTGAGAGTTTTCTTTTAAAGTATCATAATTAGATGTTGAATTTTGCAAAAAAAAAAAAAAAAAAAAAAGGTTTTTCTGCCTTCACTGACTTGATTGTATGGTTTTCCTCTCATATTTTCTTAATATACAACATTGATTTTTCTATGTTACACTAATTTTACATTATTGGGATAAACCACAATTGGTTATCTTATAATATTCTTTTTATATATTACTGGATTAAGTTTGCAAATATTTTATTTTATATTATTTGTCTCTATGTTCATGGATGATACTGATCAGCAGTTTTCTTTTTTGTGATATTTTTGTCTGGCTTTAATAACAAAGTAATGCTGGCTTTTATTTTCTAAAAGCATTTGTGTAGGATTGGTGTCATTTCTTCCTTATATGTTCGATAGAAGTTACCAGTGACGCCCGCTGGGCCTGAGCTTTGTAGTGTGTTATATGTTTAAGAAACATTTTAGGAGAGAGATCCAAGATGGCTGATTAACAACAGCTCAGGATTGTAGCTCCCAGTGAAAGCGCAGAGAGCGAGTGGACGCCGCACTTTCAGACGAATTTTTGTTGCCCACAGACTAGGAGATTCCCGGCGGAGGAGCCAC
>CAUYLG010014934.1:0-12695 GCA_963573385.1 Cacajao melanocephalus | reverse complement strand
GTATACAGTGCTGCACTGAACATACGTGTGCATGCGTCTTTCTAGTAGAATGATTTATAATCCTTTGGGTATATACCTAGTCATGGGATTGCTGGGTCAAATGGAATTTCTATTTCTAGATCCTTGAGAAATCGCCACACTCTCTTCCACAATGGTTGCACTAATTTACACTCCCACCAACTGTGTAAGAGTGTTTCTATTCCTTCACATCCTCTCCAGCATCTGTTGTCTCCAGATTTTTTAATGATCACCATTCTGGCATGAGATGATATCTCAGTGTGGTTTTGATTTGCATTTCTCTAATAAACAGTGATGATGAGCATTTTTTCATATGTTTGTTGGCCTCATATATGTCTTCTTTTGAAGATTCAGAATGGTTTGCAGTGTGAGCTCCCAGGCATGGGTCTCCCACGCTGTGGGATTCCATTACTGCTCTTTAAGCTTGAAGTAGCCCCCAAGAGCCAGGCAGAGACTGCCGCTGTGGCTTGTTGTGTGAACACTTGGAGTGTTGACCTGTCTTCACAATTTTTTTACTGCAGAAATATTTGAAAGCCACTAAAATGGATCCAAAGAAAAACTTGGACATACTACTGTGGAATTTGTTGTGAATGGGACTTTTGTGGATCTCTCATCCTTTGGTTTAACACTCTTCCTAATTATTTGTATACCTTGCTTAATGTGACAGAAACTTTTCAAAATGAAAATAAAGCAAAATGTTCCTAGATGGATGAATGAAGGCAGATCCAGATTGCCAAACCTGACGTAAAGAGAAGCTCCATCTTGATTTAACCACCGACACATTTCCCGAAGTTAAGGCCCAAAATCAAATTGTAATTATTCATTAATGGGACAGACGAACTTTTTCCCCATTTTTCAGAATAGCATTATTGTAATTAACAACTCTTAGTACGTGACTAAGTGCATTTCAGAGTCAAATTTAGAATAAGTCTATGTCGATACAATTTATTAAGACTACTTCTACTGCAAAAACAACCACAGTACACCTCTATTTAGCCATGTGATCTGGTTGAAATATTTGTCACGCAGCATGCCCTCTTTCTGTGCCAAGAATCACCATGTGCATATCTCCTTTTTACTGTAATATTTATTTTTGTTCTTATTTTTACTAGCATAAGTATAAAATTCAATAAAAGTTTTACTGTATGCATTTCTTCTGTCCCTTATTTGTTTTATCCCGTGATTATTAATGATTGTCACATAGAAGGGTGTCATTAATCAGATTCTCCTAACACCTGAGACTTGGCCAACTGGTTCCATTTCATTTTTTCTACAGAAACAAAAGTGAAAAGGTCTTAAAAATTATCTGAATATTCACAGCTTCTTTCATTCTTTTTTTTTTCTTTTTTGAGACAGAGTCTCTCTCTGTAGCCCAGGCTAGAGTGTAGGGCACAACCTCGGCTCACTGCAACCTCCGCCTCCTGGGTCCTGGTTCAAGCAGTTCTCCTGCCTCAGCCTCCCGAGTAGCTGAGATTACAGGCACATGCCACCATGCCTGCTAATTTTTTTGTATTTTTAATAGAGATGGGGTTTCACCACGTTGGCCAGGCTGGCCTTGAACTCCTGACCTCATGATCTGCCCACCTCGGCCTCCCAAAGTGCTGGGATTATAGGCATGAGCCACCGTGCCCAGCTGCTTCTTTCATTCTTTCTAGTCCTTTCTTCAAAGATAACTAAAGGTGACTTTGGTGATTGTTGAGGACCCTGGCTGAGAAAGCTGCTTTGCTCTTCTTGAGTGTGTTCTGTGGGTATCCCTCCCCCTAAGAAACTCAGCATAGGAAAGTCTACATCTCACAGGAGGCCGGTAGAGGCCGAAGCCTCCCCCTTTCTCTTTGTCAAAGAAACCCCATCATGGTGTCTTTAAATTACCATTTCCCCAAGGGCATTTCAGAGTCAGATTTATAATTTATGTATATACAACTTGTAAAAACTACCTCTACTGCAAAAACAAAAAAACAAAAAAACAAAAAAAAATTCACAGAACACCTCTATTTGATGATGTGGTGTAATTTAAATATTTGTGAATTTTTGATGAGGCCCAGTCATGCAAATGCCTCTTTCTGAGAATCGCCACGTGCATTTCTCTAAGGTGGGGCTCCAGCCTTCCTGCCTGGAGACCTGAAGCTTCCTGAGGGCAGGGCCTGGGGCTTTTCCTCCACTTAGAAGGGACTGGTGCACAGTAGGTGCTGAATCACCTTCCACCATGGACTGTCCGGCCCCACGTCAAATCACTGGTCCTGGGCATGTCTCTGCTCCTTCCTCCTTTTGCCTGCTGTCAGAGCCTCCCTGTGGCCTTGCTGGTTTCAGGCAGTTGCTGCACCCGTGGGGCCCAGAAGGACCCTGCGGGGTCCCAGCTCGTCCCTCAGAGCAGCAGGTATAAAGTCTGTGCTTCCACTATCTGGACTACTCTCCCTCATTGACAGAAAGAGCGAAGTCTTGGAGCTGCGTGTGTACTGTGCTGTTACCAGTGTGCTGGCCAAGTGCCTGGCTGAGTGGTCTGCCTGGGAACACAACCCCTTCTGCTCCCTGAGTCCTTCTCACTCACCCCACCTTTAGAAATATGCTCGGCCCTCCAAGCCCTCCACACTGTGGAACAGGCAGGGCTTGCTTCAGCCCACCTGGAGCTTCATAAGCTTCTCCACATGTCAACATCATTTGTTTCTGGGCCTTTCTTTTAAAAGAAAGTTTTAGGAGTTGACTCAGCCTCTTAAGCTTTCTTTTTATCAAAGGAAATATTAACATTCTAACTTTTTAAAATTTTGTTTCCTTAAGCTAAAAAAAAAAATCATGCTGACACGTTCATTCCCTTTTTCTGCATTTAAATCAGGTCCTTAATCTCTGCCTGTGTGAACTGCTCTTACGGCTCCACCCTCTGGCTTCGACCACCTTCTGGTTTGGGTTTATTTATTTATTTATTTATTTATTTTAAGAAATAAGACGGGGTTTCACCATGTTGGTCAGGCTGGTCTTGAACTCCCGACCTCAGGTGATCCGCCCACCTTGGCCTCCAAAGTGCTTGGATTACAGACGTGAGCCACCGCACCTGGCCAACTATTATCTCTTTCTGAGCATGTCATTGACCTGATCTTGTCACCTTTCACTCAAATCTATGCACTTACTATCTGATACCCTTGTTCTATTTCCTGGATTTTTTCATTCACTACCTTTCTCACAGTGTATGCTCATTTCTTGGAAGAGTTTGATGCTGTTTGCTCTGAATAAAGTTCACTGTAGCAGTTGAGACAAGTTGTTTAAAGCAACTTTTCTTGGAAAGATGCACAGCTTCTGATAGACTCCCACACTGCTCTATAAAATGCCTGAGTTCACACTGAACAACCTGAGCCACCATCTGCAAGCAGCTGCACCGCTGACCACGCCCCCCTGCGGACTCCCAGCCTAGACCTCACGGTGCCTTTGTGAATGCTTCAGGGTCACCCATGGCATCCAGGTTTGCAAATCTGTTTTACTTGGCAACATCTTTTCTGGAGGTTTCTTAGGGAAAAACAAAACAAAACAGATTCTCTAGATTTTCTGTCCAACAGCTTCTTTCTGAGATTACAAAAAAATGTATTATTCCTTCAAAATAAAAGAAGTCTATGTCAGAATGCCGAAAACTACTTCTACGTGGCCAATTCTAGAATGCTTTTCAAAATGTTTTCCACTTACAGAGAACTTTCACAAAAATTAACTCATTTTTCCAACAAACAAATGAAATAACAAATGCACATTTAGCTCTGAGCAGCAGAGCCTAATCTGCCGCTGTGGCCTGACACTGGATCCAAGGCTTTTCACCCTGTACTGCACTGGGACCCAGGGACGATGAGTTCTCCAAGTCAGCAAAACAAAAACCTTCCAGAAGAATTTAGAAGCAGAGGTCAAGCCTAAACAAACGACATAATTGATTTGAAATTGATTTGTGTATAAGTTCATGAAAAAGAAACAACTAGTGGAGGGCACCAGTTACCTAACCCACGGGGCAGTGCTGTCACCACACAGTACAGTCACGCAGGAAAATTGTTTTCCTCAAGGATATGCATCGAGGCTCTAGGGCTTTGAAGTCATCTCAACGCTCATCGTAGGCGTGAACTGTTTATATCTGGGATCCCACTGAGGAATTCTGCACACACAGCTGGGCATCATTTTGATGAGAAGAGGGCCGTGAGTAGACATGGATTTGTCAGGGAGAGACTGCTGGAAGAACCAAAGACAATTCTAAATTCTCCTAAATTCTTGGAAGAGCTAAGAAACACAAAGGCACCAAAAAGAAGCAAGAGACCCCCAGAAGCTTCCTGGGAGAGCAGATGAGGCTAGTTGCCCCAGTACTGAGCCAGCAGGGAGGAGGGCATTTGACCTGGGTGACTGCCCTGGAGCAGGCGCAGGTGCTCCAACAGAAGGGCCTGCTCTGGGGACCACTTGAGGTGGATGGTGGCTGCTGCATCATCCGTAGTTGGACAGACCAAGCACTGAATTACGTTTTCTAAGCAACACAGTTCTGAACCAATGACTTCTATTTAGTCTAATACAAATCATCAGACATAAATGAATATACTTTTAAGGCCAATGTCCTCTTGCCCCAGAGGTAAGGATTGTTTTGCCCTAAAGCTTTTATTTAAAAAAAGAAGAGATAAAGAAAAGCTTGCAAGTCCTTGAAAAAGAATTTCTTCAAAAGAAAAATTTGGGAAAAGAAGCAATGGGGCAGTTAAAAAATGGCCATGACAACCACCCATTTAAAGACACGGTGGTTAAGTGGAATGGTCGGCGTCCTTCTGACTTTGTGAGCCGGACTGAACTGAGTCAGCACACCATCACCACCGCCCTCTTCAGCATCTACCAGCTTCAGACTCAAAGGTTGGGAAGCAGAAACCCATGACATTCTTCAGAAGTAAGAAACAACTTGAGATTTGGGAGATTAGTCTGACTGGCATCACTTGGATGGCAAAGGTTTTATTTTGTCCTGGATGTATACTTTTCGATCTGATAATGGCACTGGACAAGTGTTCATGTGTGGAAAGAAAACTTCTCAAAACGACTTCTGAAAGTTATATTTATTGATCTGTTTGCTGAAAAGAAGCAGGCAAGATTTAAGGTAAAAACAAACAAAAAAACTGTGTGTCTTCTGTAGTGACACCACCTTTTTCTTATTTCTGTATTTTATGAGACCATTGTGCTCAAATCTCACTCAAGGAGACTTCAGTGTAAAATCCCCGGTGTGTATTTCACAGTATAGGCAGGGCACCACACTGCTACCCTGTGATCCTTGAGTGCCTGCTGATCAACAAAAACCAAAGAAAATGTTCTACACACCGTTTTCTAGGAAACGAGTGGGATTTGATCAGGTACATCCTGACCTCCCAGCCAGGGCAGCCTAATCAGAATTATTTATGACTTCAGTGGCTTTCTCTGCAGTGCTGTCAGGCACAACTGGGCTCGTCACCTCCTTGGCTGCCCTCCGACTCAGGTTCATGAGACTTCTCCGGTCCTCAGTTTACCAGGCCTTAGACTGGGGCAGGATTTCTCAGAGTTTCGCTGTTCTGTAACATATCAGCTGGAGAGTCATTAAAAGTTAGAAGTGTCTTTTTGATGTGTGGTCTTTGGGAGAAATTAGAACCATAGAAACTATCTCCGCTGTTTGTTGTCGCCATAGCAACACGTCTAGCAAATGACAGAATTTTCTATCATCACCTTTCTTTACCCAAAACTTTGCCAGATTGGGGTTCCTGGATAATTTACCCCAAAGCCCCAGTGTCTAGCCCATTTCTCGCGTTGCTTGGCTCCATGGAGCTGGAGATTCCTAAAATGCCAAGCGTTGCCTCCCTCAGGGCTCTGTGTCCAGCCGCGTTCATGTTTATAATGTGGCAGGAGAAGCCTCTCCAGTAGTGGACAGACACCCCCCTTGTGGCACCCCAGACAGGCTATGAACCCCACGAAAACCTCTAGATCTCTAGGTAAAGAGTGGATATTTTTTACAGTAAATTAACAGCTCCAAGAAGACATGGGCTGCCCTGCCCCATTTATGCTAAGAGTCCTCAGAATTTCTTTGAGCATCAACAGCAGCTGTCCTGTAATGCAAACCAAAGGACAGAGAAACTTGGTTTTTTGTTTTGTTTTGTTTTGCTTTTTACTATGGTAGAGTTTTGAGTGGGCAATGGGGAATTCTGAGTGTCTCAGTGGTTTCAAGCCTTTTTTCCTCTTTAGATAGCAGGTCACACTGGGCATATTTCATTGCTGATACCAGTTATTTTATATCCTAACAGACAACACAGACTGCCTTACAAGACACGCCCATGCAGACCCCCGGCCCCGCCCCTGGCCGTGTTGAACTTGGGTGACCATGCATACACATTATTTTCCACAGAAAGATACACACCAGAGCTCATTAGACAGCCCATTGGGTTGCATCAGGTGCTAACAGACATTGCAGCTGTCTGACCAGCAAAAATATTGTGGGCTTGCTGTAACGGTCATCTGGCTAACTAGAATGTGGGGAATCTGATCTGTTTTTTTTTTTGAGATGGAGCCTCACTCTTATCCCCGAGGCTGGAGTGCAATGGCACAATCTCAGCTCACTGCAGCCTCCACCTTCCAGCTTCAAGTGATTCTCCTTCCTCAGCCTCTCGAGTAGCTGGGATTACAGGCGCCTGCCATCACACCTGGCTAATTTTTTTTCTTTCTTTTTTTTTTTGAGATGGAGTCTCATTCTATTGCCCAGGCTCGAGTGCAGTGGCACGGTCTCGGCTCACTACAACCTCTGCCTCCCGGGCTCAAGAGAGTCTTCTGCTTCAGCCTCCCGAGTAGCTAGGATTACAGGCGCCTGCCACTGTGCCCAGCTAATTTTTTTTTTATTTTTTATTTTTGTATTTTTAGTAGAGATGGGGTTTCACCATGTTGGCCAGGCTGGTCTTGAACTCCTGACCTCAGGTGATCTGCCTGCCTCGTCCTCCCAAACTGCTGGGATTAAGCGTGAGTCATTGTGCCCGGCCTGATCTCTCCCTTTTTAGGGGATTATTTCCGATAGTTAAAGGAAATCACTGGTACTGGTTTTAACTCCTATTTTGATTTTCTCCTACGAAACACTACCCTCCTAATTTTTTTCATGCTTTTTGAAAACAGCTTTATTGAGGTAAGATTTATATACCATAAAATTCAGCCATCTACAGTGTACAAGTATTTTTAGTAAATCGACTGTGGTGTGCAGCCATCTTCATCATGTTGTTTCAGAATATTTTCATCACCCCAATAAGATTCCTCGGCCCATATGCAGTGCATTCCTATTCCCACTCCCCGTACTGACAACCACCAACCTCCTTTTTGTCTCTATCAGTTTGCCTTCTTAGGACATTTCATATAAAACAAGTCATGCAATCTTTCGTGTCTGGCTTTCTTTACCCAGCATAGACTTTCTGAGATTCAGCCCCCCTGGGGCATGGTCTGGGCGGTTCTTTCCTTTTGATTGAACACCTTGGTTTCTTTCTTATTGGAGTGCAGGACTGATCTCTAGTGAGCTGGAGGAGTGTTTCTCCACTGGGGCCGACTGCCCCCAAGGGACATTTGTCTGGAGACATTTTTGGCTGTCACACCTGGGGTGGGGGCTGCTCCTGACACCAAGAAGTTAGGGGAAGCTGCTAAGCCCCTGCAAAGCACAGGGCAGCCTCCCTAGCCGGGAATTACCCGGGCCCCGTGTCACGAGTGCCAAGGTGGAGGGTCTTGTGTTAGGCTTCACTGAATTTTCACTTACCATCCGGGTACCTGTCTAGAACCGAGTGGTGCACGACATAAACCTCCTTCCAGTTGAGAGTGCTGCATGCCACTGTACTGGAGTTTTTGCCTAATTTTTACATATATTTGAAATGTAAACTCTTGTGGAATTGATGACTTTTCTTACCATTTGGGTACATTCTGGAATTTCCTAAAATATTATTGGTAGTATGCACTCTCCATGAGAGAAAGATGAGGAGAAAAACAGTATAACCCTTGTCTCCTGGTTGAGATCATATACTCTGGTTTTAGCAACAGAAAAACAGCAAGTGGTATTGGCTGATGCAGGCTAAGTTCCCAGGAAGCTGCAGAAACAAGCGAGAAGCTTCTAATAAAGGCATCTACTAAAGTACATTCAGTTTATTCAGCAACAAGTTGCATTTCATTCATTTTTGTGGTGTGAAGACTCATGTTCCACACTCAGGTTATATTTTGCCGGTGCTGCGTCAGAATTTTGAATCTACTGTTACTCTTAATATGAAGGAATAAAGTTCACAGTGGGGTAGAGGTTAAAAGGAAACAGATCAAAAGAAATAAAACTAAAGAAGTTCTTATCATGCAGCATTTGGCACAGCATAAAATCCCTTTAGGAGCAAGAAGAAATCAGCCTGAATTAAAATATTTTGTTTTATCTGAGACCAGGGACTTGCTGACCGCTCACTTCTTTTTCTCTGGGGTGGCTGAGATGCCAAGAGATGGAATTCTATCTCTCAGTTCTTTGGAGCTCTGTGTGTTGATGAATTAGAAACAAAGTACTATGTTTGGAGCTTAATAACGTAAGAGGAGACTGCTGTGATGTGAGTCAGTAAACTGTAGTTGGCAGAGGGTACCTTTGGGGATTTGACAAATAAACTGGCGGCGTTTTGGCTGCCCAGGCAGTCTCCTCTCCCTGACCCCTCTTTTGCTCCAGTGGTCAGCTCTGCCTCGGCCCTGAGAGGAGGACATGGGGAGTTAGTGGGTCGAGCTCTTGAGGCTCTGCTGCAGCCTCGGGTCCCTCATCACCCCTCCTCTTTGAAAATAACCACACCAGAAATATATGGTGAGAGTAAACTGATGGCAAACACACACATACACACACACACACACACATACAGAATGCATGCATACACACATGTATGCACATATGAACACACATGTATACACACACATGCAGATACACATACAGCATGTGTGCCTATGCACACACACAATGCATACACACATGTGTGCACATAGGCACATGCATATACAATACCTGCAGATACACATAAGACACACACATCCACAGATATACAGTGCATGCATACACATACTATGTGTGTACACACACAACATGCCTATACACATGCAGCATGTGCACACACAGTACATGCATACACACATACAACATGTGCACATGTGTACATATACACAATGCAGGCGTACACACAGACACATATACACGATTCATGCACATACATATACAAAGTGTGTACACACACTCATACAGGATTCACATATACACACACATTCCTTAGAGTTATTGCAGGCACTTGGACACATTCTTTATTCATCACCACCAGATTGATACTGTGTCCTGTCGTACAGAGGAGGGAGCTGATGCTAAAAGGGGTTAAATAATTTGCTTGGACCCGCACAGCAGGTAAGTAATAGAGCCTGGGTCCAAACCAGGTTCTCTCCAAATCTGAACTCCGAAGAAAGAAGGAGCATAAAGGAAGTATTGCGTATAAGAAGATGCGCCGTCACTGCTCTGGGCTCGCCCATGCATTCAAACTGAGGTGCCTGCCCTTCTAGGAATGGGGGACAGGGAGAGGGGAGAAGCTAGGGAAAGAGAATCTGGAGTTTGTGCCAGGGCTTTTGAGATTAAGTTCTTCATTCACTAAGGAAGGGATTGGGAACACAAAGGGTGTGGGCAGGGGCGTTTGGGGCAACCGGTTGGAGGGAAAGTAAAGTTCAATGATGCTCTTGATTTTAATCCCCACATGTATCACTTTTCTCTTAAAGAAGTCTGGGACACACACACACACACACACACACACACACACACACACACATGCATGAAAGATACGCCACCACAGGAAGGTATTCCAGCCCAGTTATCCCAACACCACTGAGCAGCATTCACATGCACTCAGCAAGGACATGGGATTCCACCTGAATGTGACGCGCAGGAGTGTGATAACAGACTTCATCCCCTCCTTCCTCTCTCCCCATCTCTCTAAAAGAAGGAGATGTAAGCGAAGCCCCCTGCCCCGCACCCCGTGTTTCTCTAAACCATTCCAGGAATGAGTAGTTTGCTTTTTGGCTGTGGGCTGTGGTGGCGAGGGGAGGGGTTCTGAGTTCTCTCTGCTCATCTCCTATCTCCAAAGTTGGTGAGAGGATGAAGCTCTGAGAATCCTAGGGAGGAGAGTGGGTAGTGGTTGCTGTTACAGTCCCCTCAGGAGTGTGTCTGTTCTTCCCTGAAGGTGACATTCTGTCCCCGGTAATGTTTGTGGCTGATGGAGACCTGCAGACTCTCCAGGAGCAGGAACCTCCCACTTCCGTGAGAAGCTGTTACCTATGAGAACTTTACGCCAAAGCTCTGTTCCCTGAACTTACACAGCCTCCCTGGGTACAGCTGGGCTCACAGCCCCCAGGACTTCCCTTCTCTTTGTTTCTGTGATTGCGTTCTCATCTTTGGGTCTTCTTTGGAGACATTTTATTTTGTAAATAAGAGCATTTCAATTATTATTATTATTTTGAGATGGTGTCTCACTCTGTTGCCTAGGCTGGAGTGCAGTGGTGCGATCTTAACTCACTGCAATCTCCGACTCCCTGGTTCAAGCAATTCTCCTGCCTCGGCCCCATGAATAGCTAGGATTACAGGCACACGCGGCACCATGCCCAGCTAATTTTTGTATTTTAAGTAGAGATGGGGTTTCATCATGTTGGCCAGGCTGGTCTCCATCTCCTGACCTTGTGATCTGCCTGCCTTGGCCTCCCAAAGTGCTGGGATTACAGGCATGAGCCATTGCATCCGGCTATTACTATTATTTTTTAAATGGGACTCTGGCACTTAGGAACTGTTTTTCCAACTTTGGAGACATACTATGCAGTCAGGGAAAAGTGATACCTTTCAGCCCTAAAAATAGTGAAATTCCTCAGGCCACTCAGCCCTTGCCAGATGCTGACTTCCTGCACGGCCAAGTGACTGGACTGCCAATCCATTCCACGCTTGTGGACCACCTTCTCTACCAATGAACGCAAAGCATTTCATTTCTTCTTCATTTCAACAAATTTTAATTGACAAAAATTGTATATGTGTATAGTGTACAATATATTTTGAAAATACGTGAATATTGTACAAGTACAAGGCATCCATTGTACAATACGGTGAATACAGTTAATAACAATGTATTGTGTGCTTGCAAATTACTAAAATAGTAGATTTTAAGTATTCTCACCACCAAAATATAAGTATTTGTGGCAAAGCATATATTAATTAGATTGATTTAACCATTGCATGAAGCATTTTGACAAGTTTTTTAACCCTCGTCCTATTGTCCTTAGGAAGAAGTGCTTTTCACAACTCCTGAAAGGAAAGGAGATACTTCTCATTTTTACTACAGAGGGCAGGATGGCGACTAGAGGAAGATGGCAGCAGCTGCCGCCTCCTTCTCCCGGCCTGCCCATTCGCCAAGGACTTTCAAGCCTCATGTTCTTCAGCATCAGGCTGAAGCTGCAAGTTCATCCTGAGACTTCTGGGAAACTTGCTCAGGGTCGCAGAGTTAGACATGGCCTCACCCAGTCACAAACAGAAGCCTGGTCCTGAAGCTGCCTGTGTGGTCCTGCCTGGCAGAGCCCAGGTTTTCTGTGACTTGCTGCCCTGTAAGGGCCGTGGAAGCCCCCGCAGACGGGCTGGTGGAGAGAGTTCTGGATTCCGGGCTCTGGGATGTGAAGGGAATGGACTGCAGGGGAGGGGACTGTCAGCTCCAAAAATGCTGCCAGCATAAATGTTAATCAATGAATGATTCATTCTGGGAGTGTGGGGTTTGGGTGACTCTTGAGTACCTGTTCTGCAAACATATACACACTGCATCTCCATGTGGGCAGGGACCATAGGTGTCTACCTCCTATCCCCTGAGATAGGGTTGACAGCATTGGCTAAGACTTTCGGGTGAAACACACGGCCAACATGGGGAGCAGTACCAGCAGCGGTTGCAGTAGTAGTGGTAGGAGTAGTAGCAGTGGTTGCAGTAGTAGTGGTAGGAGTAGCAGTGGTTGCAGTAGTAGTGGTAGTAGTAGCGGTAGGAGTAGTAGCAGTGGTTGCAGTAGTAATGGTAGGAGTAGCAGTGGTTGCAGTAGTAGTGGTAGTAGTAGCAGTGGTTGCGGTAGTAGTGGTAGGAGTAGTAGCAGTGGTTGCGGTAGTAGTGGTAGGAGTAGTAGCAGTGGTTGCGGTAGTAGTGGTAGGAGTAGTAGCAGTGGTTGCGGTAGTAGTGGTAGTAGTAGCAGTGGTTGTGGTAGTAGTGGTAGGAGTAGCAGTGGTTGCAGTAGTAGTGGTAGGTGTAGCAGTGGTTGCGGTAGTAGTGGTAGGAATAGTAGCAGTGGTTGCAGTAATAGTAGTAGTAGTAGCAGTGGTTGCAGTAGTAGTGGTAATAGTAGTAGCAGTGGTTGCAGTAGTAGTGGTAGTAGTAGCAGTGGTTGCAGTAGTAGTGGTAGTAGTAGCAGTGGTTTCAGTAGTAGTGGTAGGAGTAGTAGCAGTGGTTGCGGTAGTAGTGGTAGAAGTAGTAGCAGTGGTTGCGGTAGTAGTGGTAGAAGTAGTAGCAGTGGTTGCGGTAGTTGTGGTAGGAGTAGCAGTGGTTGCAGTAGTAGTGGTAGTAGTAGCAGTGGTTGCAGTAGAAGTGGTAGGAGTAGTAGCAGTGGTTGCAGTAGTAGTGGTAGTAGTAGCAGTGGTTGCAGTAGTA
>CAUYLG010014932.1:0-23482 GCA_963573385.1 Cacajao melanocephalus | reverse complement strand
CCCAGATGCTCTGTCCCAGGGATTTAGGGCTTTGTTTATGAGTTTCTGTTGTCCTGCTGCCTTTTTTCAGGGCTGCCCTGCCCTAGGGATTTGGGGCTTTGTTTATGAGTTTCTGTTGTCCTGCTGCCTTTTTTCAGGGCTGCCCTGCCCTGCCAGGAGGCAGCCTAGTCACTGTCTGCCTACAGAGGCTTTGCTGAGCAGCTGTGGGCTCCACCCAGCTGCTGTGTGAACTTCCCTGCAGTCCTGTTTATATGGGTATAGTTAGAAGTGCCTCATCAATGGCGGCCCACCTCTATAATGGTGGACTCTCTCTGTAATGGCAGGCTGCCTCAGCAATGGCAGGCTGCCTCGGCAATGGCGGACTACCTCTACCTCCATAGAGGTGGACTGCCTCGGTAATGGTGGACGCCCCTCCCCCACAGAGCTGGACCGTCCCTGGTTCAGCTGTGCTTGCTGTGCAACTCTCAATCCAGAGCATTTCAGATTGCTGATTTTTTGTGGGGGTGGGACCAGCCAAGCCTGATCACCTGGCTCCCTGCCTCAGAGCAAATGGTTGACTGTCTCCCAGGTGTTCCAGTCACCTGTGGAAAAGGTGCCAGGATCTGTGCGATTTCCCATGCAGCAACCCACTGCGCCTGCGCTGGCTGAAACAGCCATGCTAAGATAAGTGGTGCTTTTTTGCCTGGGAATATCCTGGCCTGGCTCCCTGTTTCAGTCTCCTTTTCTATCAGATGAATGGGTGACTCTGTCTTCCCAGAGCTCCGGTCACCAGCTAAAATGGTGCCCGGGACCCGTGTATTTTGTATGGAGAACCACCATGCTGGGTTGCCAGCCAAGACAGCTGTGCAGGCCAAAACAGCCGCGGCCAGGCACCGGCCGAAACAACTGCACAGGCCAAAACAGCCACGCTGGCGACTCGCAGGGCTCCTCCTCCTGGGAATCTCCTGGTCTGTGGGCAATAGAAATCCGTCTGGAAATGTGGTGTCCACTCACCCTCCGTGCTTTCACTGGGAGCTGTAATCCTGAGCTGCTCCTAATCGGCCACCTTGGATCCGTCCCCGAAGAACATCTTTATTTCTGCCTTCATTTCATTGTTTATCCTGCTGACACTCAGAAGCAAGTTGTTCGGTTTCCAAGTGGCTGTTCAGATTTGAGTGTGTTTCTTAATCCTGAGATCTAATCTGATGGCACTGTGGTCTGATAGACTGTTTGTTATGATTTCTGTTCTTTTGCATTTGCTGAGGAGTGATTTGCTTCCAATTATGTGATCAATTTTAGAGTAAGTGCAATGTGGTGCTAGAAAAATGTATATTCTGTGGATTTGGGGTGGAACATTCTGTATATGTCTATTAGGTCTGCTTGGTCAAGCTCTGTATTCAAGTCCTGGATGTCCTTGTTAATTTTCTGTCTCATTGATCTATCTAATACTGGCAGTGGAGTGTTGAAGTCTCCCACTATTATTGTGCAGGAGTCTAAATCTCATTTTTGGTCATTAAGAACTTGCTTTATCTATCTGGGTGCTCCTGTGTTGGGTGCATATATATTTAGGATAGTTAGCTCTTCTTGTTGGATTGATCCTTTTACAAATATGTAATGCCCTTCTTTGTCTCTTTTGAACTTTGTTGGTTTGAAATCCATTTTATCAGAGACTAGGATTGCAACCCCTGCATTTTTTTATTCTCCTTTTGCTTGGTAAATCTTCTTCCATTCCTATATTTAGAGTCTATGTGTGTCCTTGTATGTGAGATGGGTTTTCTGAATACAGTACACTGATGGGTCTTGACTTTTTATCCAGTTTGCCAGTCTGTGTCTTTTGACTGGGGTGTTTAGGCTGTTCACATTCAATATTAATATTGTTATGTGTGAATTTGATCCTGCCATTTTGTTACTGGCTGGTTTTCTTGCCCATTAGTTGACTCATTTTCTTCATTGCATTTTTGGTCTTTGCCATTTGGTGTGCTTTTGCAGTGGCTGGTACTTGCTCCTTTCTGTGCTTAGTTTTTCTTTCAGGAGCTCTTGTAGGGCAGGTCTGGTGGTGATGAAATCTCTCAGTAATCACTTGTCCATAAAGGATTTTATTTCTCCTTCACTTATGAAGCTTAGTTTGGCTGGATATGAGACTCTGGGTTGAAAGTTCTTTTCTTTACGGATGTTGAATATTGGCCCCCACTCTCTTCTGGCTTGTAGAGTTTCTGCCGAGAGATCTGCTGTGAGTCTGATGGACTTCCTTCTGCGGGTGACCTGACCTTTCCCTCTGGCTGCCCTTAGCATGTTTTCCTTCATTTCAACCCTAGTGAATCTGACGATTATGTGCCTTGGGGTTGCTCTTCTTGAGGAATATCTTTGTGGAGTTCTCTGTATTTCTTGGATTTGAATGTTGGACTGCCTTGCTAGGCTTGGGAAGTTCTCCTGGATAATATCCTGGAGCATGTTTTCCAGCTTGGATTCATTCTCCCCATCATATTTCAGGTACACTGATCAAGCGTAGATTAGGTCTTTTCACATAATCCCATATTTCTTGGAGGCTTTGTTCATTTCTTTTTACTCTTTTTTCTCTTGTCTTGCCTTCTCTTGTTATTTCATTGAGTTGATCCTCAATCTCTGATACTCTTTCTTTTGCTTGATGGATTCAGCCATTAAAACTTGTGTTTGCCTCATGTAGTTCTCATGCTGTGTTTTTCAACTTTATCAAGTCATTTATGTTCCTCTGTAAGCTGGTTATTCTAGTTAGCATTTCATCTAACCATTTTTCAAGGTTTTTGATTTCTTTGCATTGAGTTAGAACGTGTTTCTTTAGCTCAGAAAAGTTTGCTATTATCCACCTTCTGAAGCCTGTTTCTGTCAATTCGTCACACTCTTTCTCGGTCATGTTGTGTTCCTGTGTTGTTGAGGAGCTGTGATCCCTTGAAGAAGAGATGTTCTGGTCTTTGATTGTTTCATCTTTTTTGCACTGCTTTTTTCCCATCTTCGTGGATTTACCTGGCTATGATCTCAGGGAGCTGCTTGATGAGGTCGATTGTCTGCCTTCAAGGTGCTACTGGGTTTCTAGGGACTCCTTCTGGTTACTAGGTAAGCTTCCTGTGTCTTTTTTGTTTACACTGGGAGGTTAGGCCCGCCTCTTCCGCTGACCTGGAGGCACTGCTGGCTGGTCAAGAACACTGTCTTTTTGCTACGTAGGTGTCCTGTGTTTTCTGTTAAAACATGAAGCCTATTCCCACTTCTTTAATGGTGGGTTGTGTCTTTCCTCCACAGGGCTGGATCATTCAGGGTTCAGCTCAAATTGAGGCAGTGGCTGCATAACCTGTTAGAGTTAGTGCTTCAGCCCTCTGTGGTTTGTTGGGGAGGGTAGGGACCTGCCCAGCCACACAGTCTGTCTCTCCGCTTTCAGCTCCCTCTCTCTCCAGGCAGGGGGTGGGGGCGATAGCTCAGTCCGCAGGCTCTCTTGGCCAGCTTATGGGTTTATGCGTTTGCTTAGATCTGTGTGCCAATCCGGGACACTGACCTGGATTATTATTCAACTCTGTGCTTGTAATTCCCGGCACTTGACTGGCAAAGATCCCTTGTTCTGTGTATTGCTGAGGCTTTGGGGGAAGTGCTGTATCTGGACCGGAGTACCAGAGGGGGAGCCTCTGACTCACTGGTCAGATGCACTTTCTGGGTGAAGTGGCACCCTTCCCTGCCTCGGTCTGCCCTGCCTGGGCTTTGCTCACCGTCCGACCAGACCGTTGAAATGCACCTGGTACCTCGGTTGGAGCTAGGAGATCTCTCAATTTCTGTGTCTCTCTCACTGGGTGTTGTGCACCAGAGTTGTGTCTATTCGGCCATCTTGACTCCTCCAGTCAACATTTTCTTAAAATTATTGATTAAAAAGTTTCAAACAACCAGATCAATATGGAGCCCCAAGTGCATCAAGAGTGGCCCCCATTTCAATAACCTGAGTTCTGTGGGTACATTTATCTATCAACTACAACCCACAGGGATGTCTAACACACCAGAAGATTATACTCAGAAAGAAAAAAAAATTAGTTTCATTTGGTTCAACTTTTCTGTTTAAAAATCCACTTTTTTAATCACCCTACTGTGTGAAAGTTAAGTCACATCTAAAGGTAAAGACTTTGCATTGAGAAAACTGGGTGCAAATCCAAGCTCTGCCATTTACCAGTTCTTAGTCTAAGACTCAGTCTCTTCATGTCTAAAATGCAAATAACATTAGTATATACCTTGCAGAGTTATCATAGGATTAAAAAGATACAGCCAATAAACACAGTGCTTGGCACTTAGAACTCATAGCATCTCTTCTTGTATAAGCTCAGTGCAGCACACCTAGAATCCAACCCATTCACAAGAAACAGACATGATGGCTGGACCTGTGGCAGCTGTTTTATAGCCATGAAGCAATAATCATGAGAATAAGCCCAAAAGAATTACACTTCCCAATTATTGCCAAACACCTAAACCAAAGCCACAGTTTAGTATTATGAGAAGGGGAAAAAAACCTCCTCATTAAAGACACTATGTTTTGTTTCTTTTTCTTTTCTATTACTTGCAGTTACCCCTTTTGGCCAGGCTGCGCTAACTCAAGCCATTAACTAGATACCTTTTGTCATAAATTACACCTCCATTTAAGGAAGAAAATCAGTTAGGAATTTGTAGTGCACATGAACGGGTATCTGTATCTCTTGTATGCGCCTGTGTGTGTGTACCCAGGTGCCTGCAGGGAAGTTCCAGCTGTTTGCTCCAATGCCAGTTTTATAGCCATTAAGCAAGAACCCCCGGGACTGTTACCCCTCATAAACACGCGGAGCAGCAGATAGCAGGTGTTTCTGCCAGACTTGCTGCCACGCGGGGCCTCTGCTGCATTCTTCCTCCATGTGCTCATTTCTGAAGCTGCATGCCTGCTGAAGGAAAGGCCACAGCAAAGCTGGGAGCTGCTGGTGTGGACCCCACTGTGTCAAGATCTCCCAGGGCTACTGAAGAAGAGAAAGGAAAACTCAGACGCAGGACATTTTATGAGGGAGGGAGCAGGAAATGCTCAAAGATTTCACCATAATTTGAGGCAAGATCAAAAGCCCCAGGAGTGGGTGGCTCTTCAGCGTCTTCCCAGCCCCCAGGGATATACAAGCATAGTTGGAAGACCTCCAGGTCTCCCTCAGAGCCCAGGGACCCAACAGACACAAGCCAGAGGGGAAGGATGTGTCTGCACAGCCCCAGGGGAACGTCATGGGGGAGTCTCAGGTTGGCATAGGGGTGGGGACTGCACACTCCAGCAGGTTGACAAAGGGAGGAAGGTGCTGCTGAGAAAGGAGAAAGGGGACACCAAGGAGGTGGCACCTATCCTGAGGCCATAGGCCTGGCTCTCCTGGCACAGGGGCAGTGTGAGTGGGTGGGCTGCTGGCAGTTGGCAGCAGCTCTGTCTGCACAGGTGGTTGCCCTGAGGCAGGCAAAGTCAAGAGCCTGCCAGCCCCCTTTACCTCCACCCTCTCCCAGGGCCTCCAATACATCCCTCCACCTCCTTACCATCCAAGCACCCCCACCCCATCCTAGCATCCCTGGGATCAAAAGCAAATGGAGTTTTCTTCCCCAGGACTTCAGAGCAGTCTTGCACTGTGCTCTGTCTCACAGGAGAGGGCACTGTCCGTGAAGATTCGCTGTTGGGGAGGAGATGTGAGGCCTGGTGTCCTGCCTTCTCCAAGCTTGGTCCCCCTCATCTGTAAATGGGAAAAATGGGTCCACCAGAATAGGGACTCTGGGGAAGGAGGGGGCATCAGGGGACTTTCCCAGGTGTGGAAATCTGTCTTGATCTGAGTGATGATGACCTGGGTGCATGCACACGGAAAAATCCACCCAGCTATACACATAAGGTAATGGACTTAACCAGGCACACAAACAAGGGACTGGCTTAGAAACTGGTGGAAGAGGCCCCACCAATGTGGTCTGGTTGAAGGGGCCCAGGGTGTGTTGCCTCCTCAGACACATCCGTTCCAGCCTTACTCCCTCTGTCACTGATGCAAGACATTCAACTATTACAAATGACTGCCCTTGGCTTAACGCTGTATCTCTGACTGGTAGGAGGAGTAACATGTTTCCTCACCTCACCTGCACCTTAGATTCTCAGAGGAGAGAAGTCAGAGGTGGAGAATGAGATCTGAAAATATATTTTCCTTGCATGATAACTTTGCCCAAAGCGAACTCTGTGAGTGAAGAGCTTTGCTTGTCCCTTCTGGGAGAGACAGAGAAAGAGATTGAGAAGGGATAAGCATGCCTGCCCGGCCCTGCCCAGTCATTCTGCCTCCCTCCCCTCTAAGCCAGGAAACCAGACTCTCAGGACTGGAGGGTCTGTGAGGATGACAGGAGGGCTGGACATTTAGGGCCCTAATGAAGGAAGGGTAGGCTCAGTGACAAGATACCCACGCTGACAGCCACATGGTCAGCACGGCCCCACTGTTGGGAATGAGTGTAGGGCTCTAGTCTGATCCCATGCCGGATGGGCATCACTTCTGTTCAAATCAATCAAAGGGGAACAAGTCCACGGGTCCACCAGACCTTAAATGAAAGGTTTGAAAGTGATGTCAGTGCCCCACATTTTGATAATATGGATTGACTACTTTTTTTTTTTAGATGGAGTCTTACTCAGTTGCCCAGGTTGGAGTGCAGTGGCATGATCTCAGCTCACTGCAACCTCCACCTCCCAGGTTCAAGTGATACTCCCGCCTCAGCCTCTCAAGTAGCTGGGACTACAACCACCACACCTGGGTAATTTTTGTATATTTAGTAGAGACAGGGTTTCACCATATTTGTCAGTATGGCCTTGAACTCTTGACCTCGTTATTCACCCACCTTTGAAAGTGCTGAGATTACAGGCGTGAGCTACCGTGCCTGGCCTGGATTGACTACTTTTTAATATCCAAAATTGTACACTCTCCTGAATCTTTTGTAGAAAATTCATAACATCCAAAGCTACTATGAACCGAAGAATATTTTTCAATTATTGCACCTATTATTGCATTTATTAGCCATGACAATATCAACTAGTGTTTGAAATATAGCACTGCATGGTGAATGGTTTCAATGGGTAGGCCAGCAGGAAACCTCAGTGCCTCCCTGTTCTTTCCCTGAAGCCTTCCAAGTCCAAGGGGCCTGAGGGCTTGCCATGTACATAGGCTGCTTGCAAACCCACCAAACAGGCACACGCAGATCCAACAGAGTTGAGCAAGATGACTCCAAAGGAAGGAAAATCAGCAATGACAAATGATGTCAAGGAAACCATCCCTATGCTGAATGAGTTGCTTAGTTTTCCCTTAGTATATTTTTTTACAGACTTACCTAAAATTTCCCAGAAATGTTGCTTCAAGAGGTCATTCAGCCTAAGTTTGAGAATCAGTGTAAATATATGTGTGCATAAGTACACACACTCTCACCAAGAATCAACTTACTTTGCACAGTTCCCAGGGTTTTCCTGGGACAACAGCAAGTGGCTGGGAAGGACAGCCTTCTCTGACCTACAAACTCTACATCCTATAGAGCTTCTATTAATAGAGGACACCAAGGGCATCCCCTGGACCTTGAGGGGAAATACCAGCATCTTGGAAAGCCTAACCCAAGGCTGGCCTCACTGTCAGCCCAGGGGCAAGGCAGTGCTATGCAAACCCCAGAGGGCTGACCGCTGTCAGGGAGTCTAGGCTGGATTCCTAAGACCTGGGGCCTGGGCCCCCACCTAGGTAGGTTTAGCATCCTCATCCAGATGGCAGTCTCTAAGATCACTAGCGCTGGTTCTCTGCTTTCACTGTCTTAAAGCAAATAGACTCTCAGCAGCACCCTAGAGCTCCAAGGAAATTTTAAAAACACAAAAGAAATAATAAGATCCCAATCAGGCAGAACATGTGATAGTAACTGACAGTGCTCTACTTTTCCTCCTCCTTCCCTTGGATTTTGGTTCCAAGGCAACAGCTTAGAGGGCTGCTGAGTCTTCCATCTCTGCAAAGACAGCAAAAAAGCAATGGCACCCAGGAGGCCGAGGGGGTGTGCAGGCTTCAAGATGTCTGTAAGGGCTTGATGGTTGGAAATGACTGTCACAAAGTCTGCCCTGAAAAAAAAGTATATATATATAGCATATGTGTGTGTACACAAATATATATATATATATACACGAAACCACTTGAAACCACTGTTATTCAAGCAGAGGACAAATAGGTTTCTTCATACCCAGTTCTTCATAAAAAAGGAGCAAGTTTGAAGAGCTTACTAGAAGGATGTCTTCTAACCTAAAAATATCAGTACTGGCTTCCTTAGGGTGCTGGAACTATGAGTAATCTTCTATTTTATTACTTTTTCTAAATTTTCTATAACACGCATGTGAATTAACTATGAAGACATATATATGTTATATATATGACATATATAATATTTATAAATAAATTACGATCTCAGAGAAAATCACAAAATGTGAGAAGGTAGTTAAAAACCCAACACGAAAACCACCATCGACAGACACGTGGAAAACTGAGGACCAGGGTGGCAAATGGACCCTCCTAGGGCTGGTGTCCGGCCCTTGGCCTCCACATACCTACTCAGTGAGGCTGCCTCGGGAGAGACATCTTGACTCAAGAGAGGAGTTTAATTTCAGTGGTTTTCAGCACCAAAGCTAACTTTACTAGATCTTCCTAATTTAGAAAATTGAGTATTATCTATTCATAAGGTTCTCAAAAGGCTATAGAGAGGCAAATCGAAGGTGAGAAGTGGAGGGAAAGGTGGGTATGATGGCCCTGATTCTCTCCCCTCCCCCGTTTAGTAAAATGGGGAACCTGGGTGTGGCAATGGGAGTTCTGTCAACATTTAGCTCTGTTTTTCGCTTGTTCCAAAGGCACATTCGTGCAACATCTAACCAGCCCAACCTGGAACAGACAAAGGCCTCCAGGAGATGGAGTCCTGGAGACACATGTATTCCATTACTAACAGCTCAGTTCCTTATGTTTCTGCACTTTCAGTTTCTAAGTATGTGTAGTAAATTCTCCATTTTCAATCAGCTGTAACTGC
This sequence comes from Cacajao melanocephalus, assembly GCA_963573385.1. Lineage (NCBI taxonomy): Eukaryota > Metazoa > Chordata > Mammalia > Primates > Pitheciidae > Cacajao > Cacajao melanocephalus. Next base: position 14,449 of record CAUYLG010014932.1, on the reverse strand, counting down.
AAAGTAGCCCGAGGATTTACTCTATATGCCTCAGAAAGACACGTGTAAGTCCAGGTTGGAAGTCAGGTTCTCATGAGCTGAGAGTGCTTTAGAGGTTGAGGAGCAGGTCCAGGAAGGAGAAAGAGAATCTGAGAGTTCAAGGGGCCCTGGTGAATCCTAACAGCCAGGGCTAGGATATGACAACCACACTGAGGCCTGTGGGGCAGCAGAATGCTACCCACACCATGACCATCTCGGGCACAGTGGCTCTTGTCTGCCACCTCATCCCCACCCACCAAAACCCTTCCCTACACTGCAGGCATGGGGCCTGACAGCATCCCAGGCTCTGCTGTGTCTAGTGCTCTAAGTGCAGCTCAGGTCGGCCTACCTCCTGCAAGGGTGGTGGCTCCATGGGCAGAGGCCCCTGTCCTGGGGCTGGCACAGTGCCACAGTGCCAGAGGAGAGGCGGTGGTGGCTGAAGTTGGCAGGAGTGTGGTTGTACCCTGCCCTGGACAATGGCTGTGCTGTGTGACCTTGACACCAATAGTTGAAGTGGATACCTAGATTGCCCTTCTCCGGACCACCCCGTGATATTGTGGACTCCTGGTTCTCTGTCACAGTAGAGGGGCCTCTGTTTCCCGAAGTACACCCTAAGTAAACCCTCCAGCAGGTCCAAGTTGTGGAGGAGGGTCCTGTAACTCCCCTTCCCCGCCCCGGCTTTGGAACAATAAGGCCCGGAGGTGGCAGGTTGGTCTATCTCAGCTGTCCATCTCCTCTCCATCTTCTCTTCATAGCCACTGTGCCCCATATCTCTGGCTGTGCCCAGGCCACTGTGTCCTGTCTCCCCTCCGCTTCACCTGTGTGACCAGCTCCTGCCTCCCCGCTGTCCATGTGAACTGTGCTATCAGCAGAGGCTAAAGGGACCCCACACAAGGCCCCACTTTCCCAGGCCCCCTCCCCAGCTCAGTGCCCCCATTGGCCTCCTGTGGGGTTCCCCTTCTACCTCCCAGAGCCCTGCCTTGGAGATTAACTCTACTCTGCCCCTTTCCTCCTGGCACCCCAATCAATTCCACTCTTCTGACTCTTCAGAAGTCTAAGTATTTATCATAATTCCCAGTCTATAAAAATGGTTGCTCCCAACCCCTTACAGGATGTTTCCTTTCTGACAAGTCATCTGCACAGTGGCAGCAGAATTGTCATTGTTTAATGAATTGCAAAGCAAAAATGGGGAGGTGAGGCCTTGGATGAGCTTGGGACTAAATCTTTAAGCAGTCTCCACATTTATGCAAATCCCTCAGGCCACTGCATAATCTCCTCTTTGCAGTCAAGGAGCCTATAAATATCTCAGGAAGGAGAACTGAGAGCCTTTTCCTAAGTAGTGCCTGCTTTGTCTTAGGGATAAGCTCGCAGCGCTGCGGCAGGGCCTGGCAGCCAGGGACCTTGGCAGAAGCTATAATAAGAATGTGGGGCTTTTAAAACTCTGGTCCTGTTGGATGCCTCCAGTCCAGGCATAGCTGGCTGGGAAGTCCGTACTCTCTCCACACTGCAGCTAAATGACTGACCTGAAGATAATTGGGGTCATTTGTCACACAGAGCAAGAAGGGGCTGGAGCAGAAAGCTGGTCAACCTGCATGCAGATGGGGTTTCCTGTGACCGCCCCCACCTTCAAGGGACAGTATGAGCCCATGGGCATCACCGGCAGGATGGACCTCGTGTCTTCCACAGCCAGCACACAGGCGAGATGTGGCTTCCTGGCCACTGGGCTAGCCTGGACAACCCCCAGGGACCCCTGTTCCTGTGGGACCTGAAAACTGTAAATGTGGGCAGGATAGATTCTCCTGCCCGTCCACAGCTGCAAAGGCCCCTCCTTGTCGCATAAGCGCTTAATCAACATAATGAGCAACTACTGAGTTGATTGTTATCATCATCTACCTCTTCATTAGAAGTGGAGCCATGCTGGGGCCAAACCAGAAGCCAGCCAGGCAGACCCAGGCAGGAGAGAACACATGGAGATGAGTAACCACAGCAGGCTGGCACTCAGTGAGGCAGGCGTCTCTTCTCTGGCCTGGGGTGAGGCAAAGGAGGAGGTGGGATGCTTTGCTTATCCTGCAGAGCAAGGGCCCCTAGCCACCACTCCCCGACTAGTCAGATACATTCTACTTAGAAAGGGAACACAGCTAATTGGATGCTCAGAAAGACCAAGGTTTGATGTTATATCTACTCTTTCCACAGTTTACTGGCCATGAATGGTCCAAGCTCCACCACTGAAAGTGACTCTCCACAGAGTTCAGTAAGAGAGAGAAACATCATAGAAATCTGAAGGTGGCTTTGCCCTTTGACTCTGCAATCTGCTTGCTACTCTCAGGTCCATCATATTTATCAGATGACAATTATCCTACCTACCGTAAATGTCAGAGTCAAGGACAAAGCTGTCATCCGTCACTAAGACCCTTTGGAAATAATTTGAGATATCACATTGTCATTTACATCACTGGAAATATGGAAATCCAGTTTCTCTTTACATAATTCATACAGATCATAGATCAACTTTATAAACGCTCTGACCCCTTTCTTGAAAAATAAATAACTTCAGTTTAAAGTATGAAAGGCATAGATTTATGGGGGACACTGAAGATTGATTTAAGAGGACTAATTAGATCTTATTATGCATAATGACATTCTCAAGTGAATATTTTAGGATCAGCAATGAACATCTGCAAATTTCTTGCTTAAAACCCCAGAAACCCTAGGTATTCAAAAATTCATTTCAAAAGATAACTGGATAATATCAAAGACACATGAGGAAATGCTTGATTTCTAATCAAAGATGAGAGATAGATTAAGCCCAAGAGACTGAAAAACAGGAACATAGCAATTTTCTCTCTCTCCTGGGCACTTCCCTCCTACCAGCAACTTCAAGAATAATATTGAACTCTGTTAACCATATTACAGCTTTACTGTGAGGCTTCACTCTGGTCTTGGAAGGACCATACACAACTGCTTCTACAGCATTTTCACTCAGTGCATCCAAGGGCTGTCTAACAGCTACCTACTGTGTGTCAGGCACTGCGCTCAGCACAGACGAAGTGCAGGAGACAGTGTCAAACCACACGCTCACTCTTATGGGGCTTACATCAAAGAACTTACCAAAAGAACTTATATCAACTTTTGAGAACCAATTCTCTTTAGAAGACTGTACTTAATCCTAAATCCTCAAAAAGTCAGCTTATAATTCAATAGGAAACAGAGAAAAGATCTGTTCATTTGGCTACAGAGTTAGTAAAAGAGCCAATCTATCAATCAACAAATGCTGTCAATCAGGAGAATGCTTTAAGCTCTGCCCGTGGGGTGGGAAGAAGAGATCTAAAGACCATAAGCTGGCCTGGTGCAGTGGTTCACACCTGAAATCCCAGCACTTTGGGAGGCTGAGGTGGGAGGATCACTTAACGCCAGGACTTCAAGTCTATCCTAAGCAGTATAATGATACTCCTGTCTCTACAAAAAAATTAAAAAGCCAGGCATGGTCATCTGCATCTCTAGACCTAGTTACTCCACAGCCTGAGGCAGAAGGATCACTTAGGCCCAGGAGTTCAAGATCACAGTGAGCTATGACATTGCATCACTATGCTCCAGCCTGGGTGAAGAGAACAAGGCCCAGAGGAAGACTCTGTCTGCCCCCCAGCCCCCAAAAAAGAATAGAAGCCAAAGCCCCTGTTTTAAGGAGCCACAACTGAGTAAATTCTGAGCAACACCAAAATAATCATAACAGACAATACTAGAGCTGTCACAAGGATTCCTGAAAAGACATTACGACAGATACCAGGAAGACTTGTAAGAAAATGAAAAGGCAAGACATACACGCCAAGAGACTATTAATGATACATATAGCTGACCAAGAAGTGCCCTCATTTTAATAATAGTAAAACAAGCAACCCAATTCTTAAAAAGGGGCACAAGACTTAAACAGACACTGCCCAAAAGAATATAAATGAATGCCTAATAAGCACATGAAAAGGTGCTAATATCATTAGTCATCGTGAAAATGCAAGTTAAAACTATCAAGAAACGCTACTACATGCCTACTGAGAGGAGAATACAAGAATGCTCATAGCAGTTTTATTCACAAGGGCAAAAAATGGAAAGAGTCCAGATCTTCATCAATGGGTGAATGAAAAAAACTCAGGATATGTGCATGCCAGCGAATCCTATTTAGCAATAAAAAGGACTGCTGAGACACAGGGCAACATGGTGAATCTCCAGAGAACCTATTGGCTGTCCCATTTTCATGACTTCTACAACAGGCTAAACTAAGCTATGGTGATAGAAACTGAAAAGGAGGCTAGGGCAGGGAAGGGACAAGGGAACATACTGGTGATGGGAATAGTCCACATCTTGACTGGCGTGGAGATGACACAGGTGTATGTAGTTGTCCAAACTTGGCTCACTGAACTCTTAAGGTCTGTGTGTCTTATTTCATGTAAATTATACTCCAATTTAAAAAACAAAGATGTTATCAGGGAGTGGGCAAATCTGTATAGGACCCCAGGATGCCCTGGAGAGAGCAGGGATGGGTACCTCCTTCCTTTTGAAGCTCCACTTGCGTAGACCATGTCTGATACAAGATCATCTCTGTGAAGAGCAGGGGCTCCAGGGAGGTCTGGTAACGAGGGAAGGGGTTTTACCATGGCAACCCTGCCTCTTGTCCCAGACTGTGATGGGAGCAGGGATTGACTTGGAGCAGATGGATGTGCCAGGCCAGGCATGCTGAGACCCCACACCATGAACACGCCTTGCAGAGCTGCACAGGGAGCACAGTGGCCTCTGCCTCTGCCCCACAGCCCTCAAAAACGCTGCACCTGGTCTCTTGATGTTGGCAGGCTTCCCCTGAACTGGCCCCAGAAGCTGGAAAGACAATGCCCCTGGTGCCCTCTGGGCTGGGCTAGCAGTGGGGTCATGGGGCCTGCGAGCTGGTGCCAGCCAGATGGATGATGCTCAGAAAGGGGACTTGATGGGGAAGGTGGGAGAGGGACATGCTCTTCAGATTTCAAGCTGGAGAAATGGCTCGTGCCCCTGGCTAATGGAGTCCTTAGCCCTGCTTAGAGAGCAGCAGCCTGGGAAGCAGGTTTGCTGAGAACTGGTTTTCAACCTGCCTGATTCTGGTGAGACAGAGCACACGCATATGCAGCAAGTGACATGAAGCAGGTTCATTACTTACAAATAGGCAGTCAGGGACAACAGAAGCGTAGGACTCATCACCAGCTAGTCTCTCAAGGCTCGGGAAAGCTGCTGGGGCAGAGAGAGTCTGGTCTGAAAGGGTTCCACTTGCACTGCAGCTGAGGATCCCTGAAAAGCAGCACCGCCTGCCTTTATGCTCTGGGGGAACATGATACGCTGGACGTCCTGTTTCTAGGAGGGACTGGAGCAGAACCCCGGCTGTCCAGGACATTCCTGTTTTTCTCAAGATGCTGCATGCCTGGCACATTCCGGTTATTTGTGAGAACTACAAGCGAGAAAGAGGGAGAACAGTCCTACAGGCTCCTGCTTTGGCAAAATGTCATTTTCATCCCTCTTGCCATGTTTCGCCCTCTCACCCCCTCTCTTGGGCAGGGGAGACTGAGCATAGCAAGCCCTGGAAGTGCAGATGTTGCTGACAGAGATTTGTGCAGATGGATGAGGTGCACCACTCTGAGGCCTGGAGATCTGATACCTGGAGACCCGATACCTGGAGGTTATTGGGGTCCACTCACAGCAAAGTTGGACCACAGCACCTTCGCCCTTGGAAGGAAAGTCCTCACCCTGGCAGGGTTCCACTGGAGTGAGGTTTGTACCAGGAGAAGAGGTGGGTGAGGAGATTCAACAGGGGAAGGGATGCCCCATGCCCCATGGGGTGAGCTCTGACATGGAATGATGGTTGGCTCAAGGACGAATGAAGAGAAATGTCTTAGGGAGTCTAGGGATTAATGTGAGACTTTCCTCTAGTAATAGCCTTGACCAAAACACTCCTGTTTTCCCAAGGATTCTCCTATTCCACAGTTTTTATTTAATTATAATTAAGACAGGCTGAGCAGAGTGGCTCATGCCTGTAATCCCAGCACTTTGGGAGGCAGAGGCAGGAGGATCACTTGAGGTCAGGGGTTTGCGACCAGCCTGGCCAACATGGTGAAACTCCATCTGTTCTAAAAATTCAAAAATTAGCCAGGTGCGGTGGTGAGCGCCTGTAATTCCAGATACTCGTTGGGAGGCTGAGGCAGGAGAACCGCTTGAACCTGGGAGGTGGAGGTTGCAGTGAGCTGAGATCGCACCACTGCACTCCAGCCTGGACGACAGAGGGAGACTCTGTCTCGAAAAATACTTAAATATTATAATGTTTGTGCAGACACTGAGGAGGCCCCGTGGGGCCCTGGGGAATAACGTCGCAGGCAGGGGTTGCAGAGCGCACTAGATTGGAGAGCGCACGCTGGCTGGGTGTGGGGCTAAAAGGACTGGATGAGAACATGCAGCCTGGAAGTCTGTGGAGGGGGCAGGTTATTAGGGCCTGTAGGCCAAGACGGATGCTGAATGCGATCAGGAGCCCTAGAAGGCTCTGAGCCAAGGCTGGACAAGCTCGAGGGTTCTAAACCGCGCTGGACCTGCGGTTCGGAACCGGCTGCAGGAGGGCACCGCGCCCTCCCTCTGCCCCGCCTGCATTCCCTGCCAGGAGCCCCGACCCCTGCGCCCTTCCGCGCTCTAGCCCAGGTCTGCAGCCTACGCTGGACGGAGAAGAGTGGGGCCGAGACCTGCCCTCACGGCCCAGCCCCAGGCTGAGTCCCGACTGGGCCCTCGGAAGCCCAAGCGGGCCTGTCCTGATCATGCGGCACAGGAGGAGGGCGCGCGGTGGAACTCACATCGCTTCCGCACGACGCTCGCACTCCATCCAGACACTAACGGGAGAACGGCAGCGTCTGAGCATCTGCATGGGATGCGCCCCGTGAACGCGCTTGGCGCTGCGAGGCGGCACCCAAGCCCCAGCCCGGTTGGAGCGGCGGGAGGGGCGTGTCCCCAGAGCCCCAGGGGCGGCGGATGTAGCGGGGGTGTCCAGGCGGCAGAGGAGGAACTCAGAGTGCTCTCCACCAGCACGTGTGACTGAGAAACTCAAACGAGTTTCTGTTCCCTTTCCGGGACTTAGAATGAACAGAAAACCAGATATTTCACCAGAGCCATTTGCTTCTTTGCCAGGAAAACACCTGGCAGGACCTATCTCCAAGGCCGCCAGCTGAATGCACAACGGCGAGTTTTTCCAGGTAGCCTCACGCGTGAGACTCCCTGCAACCCACCTCCTGCTAGCACAGAAGCTCCTGTGGAAGCGCTGGGCTTCCTCAGCTTGGTTCCTTGGGTGCAGCAGAAAGTAAGAGGACGCTAGGCATTTCATATTTTGAAATGCCTCTTAAATCAATTTTTGGAATGTTTGCCCTTTATCATATTTGCCCCAGAAGACATTTAGAATTAAGAATTGTTTTGTTTGCTGCTTTCGAAAATCAGACGATATTGAGGCAAAGCTTAAGCCAAAAAAACATGAATTGTGACTTCCCAAAAGTATAAATGTTGTAATATACTGAGCCCAGGGTTAAGAAACATATAGTCACCTGTACTATTAATACACAGGCATACTGTTGCAATATGCCCCCTTTTCCATAAACTATACCATCGGTGTTTATTTTTGTTGAATGCAGCTTAAATTTGAAGGACTTCCTTAGATTTCTTAGGATGACTGGAGAATTCTTGGAGCATCAGAAAACCAATGCTAAAGATGACTGTTCAAAACTGGGATTACTGTTAGTGAATGAAATTGAACAGTTAAACAATTAAGAAGTGGATATTCATGCCTTCTTTCATTCTTTTTTCATTTTTATTTACCTATTGGGTACGTTTGTTAAACACCAATTATTTGCAAGGGGCTGCATAATCTATTAGAAAGTAGTGTGGGCTAGAAATTAAACCCACTCCTCAAGCAGCAATAGAATCCTGACCCTAAGGACAAACAGCTTGAGACTCTAAGATGTTGAAGAATCAGGTGGAGGGAGTTCCTGGACCTGGGGTTACCCAGCTGGCTTTCATGAGAGCAATTCACAGCATCTCTCCCACAAAGTTTGTCTCTGTTGTCTTGAGCTGCCCAGAAGTAACTTAAGTCGTAAGCACCCTCATTCAGAAGATTCATCTGCAAAAAAAAAAAAAAAAAAAAAGAATTTAGAAAAATCCAAACATTTTATTGAGCAATTATAATGAAAGCAGAGAGACATTGCTGTCTTAGTCATCCAAATGCCCGTTTTCTTTCTTTTGAGATTTGTTTAAAAAAAAAAAACCTCTATATTAAATAGCTATCCTCTCCCTCTTTGTTTATTATTTCTAAGGCTAAGATATGCCAAATATTGGTTTGACCCGAGAAACTTTTAAAATAACACATTCTGCATACTTTTGCACATTGTGGACAACTCTATATAGCTTGCATGTGAGTATGGAGATTGATGCCCCTTAAATGGGTATAAGGAGGTGAAGAAATTCCCTTCCAGGAAAAGAACTGTTTTTATTGGGTAGACATTTTGATCAACTGGGACCATGGGGCAGGGGGTAAAAGCTTCACAATGAAACACAGAAAAAAAAGCCAGGATGAGATGTGAGAGCAGCAACTCAGAACAGACAAGAAAGATGCAAAAGCCTTTCATAGACAGCAGGGCAGACAGAGTTAACCTCCTTAGAGCCTATGCTGTTGCAAACATAGTTACAGAAATTTGTTGAAGGTGTTCTATTTTGAATCCTTCAACATTGTAAGACAGATAGAGCTATCTCTGCAATTGTTGTCCAAAATTCTGGTATAAGGAAGCATGCATTCCAGAGCAGAATGGTATGGGATAAAAACAGTGTGGGCACTGGCAAGACCAGTGACAGGAAAACTGAGGCAGAAGAAGCTGTGTTTACTCCCAAACAGTTGATCAAAATGTTTACCCAATTAAACAGCTGACGATTTAGCCAGATAAATCGAGTGATTTATGTGAGGAGGGATGGGAAGTTGATAGCAAAACTAAGCCACATCTCATCTGTAATTATACATTTATATATATTGTACATCTCCTAAATATGCAGTACACTATACATGGTCTCCTTTTGTAGTGTGGATGCAATTATTTGATAATTATATAATAATCCTTTTTTGTCTTTTTAAAAACATTTAAGAATATCTAAATAACGTTTTCTAGTATTGTAAGAAGCCATACTGGATTCATCTGGACCCAAAATGATATTTACGGTTAAGTGTTAGGTGCCTGGAGAGAAAGTGCAGATGCACAGACTCTTAAAATTGAGGTTTTAAGCAGTGGGCGTGCCAGCGGTCCAGTAGGAACATGCGCCACAGGTGTAATTTTTAACTTTCTAGTAATCACATTAAAAAGTAAAAAAAGGCTGGGCATGGTGGCTTGCACCTGTAATCCCATCACTATGGGAGGCTGAGACAGGAGGATTGCTTGAGGCCAGGAGTTTGAGATCAGCTTGGGCAACCTCGTGAGACCCCCATCTCTACCAAAATTTAAAAATTAGCCTGGTGTGGTGGCTTGCACTTGTGATCCCAGCTATTTGGGAGGCTGACATGGGAGGATTACTTGAACCCAGGAAGTTGAGACTGCAGTGAGCTGTGATTGCACCACTGCACTCCAACCTGGGTGACAGAGAAAGACACTGTTTAAAAAAATAAAAAGCTAAAACAGGTAAAATTAATTCAAAGAATATGTTTTATTTAGCCCATTATATTCAACATTTCAACATGCAATCAATTTTAAAACCAACTGAGATATTATAGTTTTCTTCATACTTAATCTTTGAAATCCAGTGTGTATTTTGTATTTACAGCACATCTCAATTTAAACTTACTATATCTTAAGGACCCAGGAGCCACAGTGGCAAGTTAGTGGTCACCAGTAAGACTGCTCAAATGTGTAACACACACTCACACACAAATACACGCAGACCTGGGTGTGGACACAGCCAGCAGCTGATAGACCCCAGAGGAGACAAGCATTTCCACTGACCAGATGTGTCGGTCATCCCTGCAGTCTCAGTTTGGTTGTTTATCTGAGCAAATGAAGAATTGTCCCAAACAGGCGAAAAGCTGAAGTTCTGATGATGTTTTTCTGGCAACATTTTTGCACTAGTATGAGCCAAAGATTTTATTGAAACACTCCATAAATCCTCATGTTTCATAAAAGCTTGACAGATAAGGGAGGCAATTTTTCAAAGTGAGGGCCTGGATAATGAAAGTCCAACAACATTGATAGAAATAAATGTGAAAAGCAATTTAATCAGATCCCATAGTGCTTATTAAATCAAGAAGAAAGAGGGCCTCAGGCCCACCTCTGTCCTCAGATACCAAGAGAAGCACCCTCTGAAATAAGCCTAACCATGCCTGCTCCTCGGTTCAATTACACCCAAGGGGAGCTTCTTCAGAGGGGAGAGGGGGCATCTCTTTGAAAGGTTTCTCTGGACAGGACAAGCAGAGAAGTGCTCACTGTAAATGCCTCTGAACTGAGACAATGGACTGCTATAAAGAAAATATACACTGAAAATACACCTAACACACCTCCCAGGGGCATGTTCAGCAAAATAGTACTAGGGAAAGAAGAGGCGAGTGTGGGAAGGAAGACAAGATGGAGAGAAAGAAGGCTTCTCCCTTGGCCTTCTCTTAATTCAATGTGTTGCCCTCTCTGCAGCCTGCATGAGCACGGCCCAGCGGAGGACGAAGTGTAAATTCCCTGTTCTATCAACTCTGGGACCTTCCTGTAATTATCTCAGCAAGAAAATACAGCTCCCTCCTCGCCATGGACTCCTAGGATATCTCTAGTGAAAAATATCATTGTTTGAAATTCTTGCCTTCCGGATACTTTAAGAAAAACTGTTTTCTTTCTTCCCCATCTTATTCACAAAGAGCACATTTAATACTTTTAAACATAAAGACTCTTTAAAAAGGAGACAGAGGGAAGACTGTGAACTGTTCAGAAACAAGAAACATCATATCAATCTAGGGATGGGATTTTTTTCTAAGACTGAGAAAACACAGTGCTCATTTTTCAGGTTCATTAACTCTCTTCAGCTGTGTTTCATGGTCTAGATACAGAAATATATAATTTATGAGATGGACCTCTTGCTCCTGCTCTAAAAATGTCAACTTCTTTATTCCATCTCCAACCCACATGAAAAGTGAAGGTATGGGCTTATTTTAGGAGGAGGCTGTCAGGGGCCATAGGGATGTCTATGGAATATAGCAGCCTCAAGAGGTTCCTATTCCAAAAAAAAAGATTGATTTTACTTTTTATATTAATTAAAAGAGAAATATGAATGTTTTCAAAAGAGCAGACACTGAAGCACAGATTTTGGAGTCTTCACGTGCACTCCCTGCAATTCAATTACGGTGATGGAGACTCAGTACAGGAGATATTGTTATGGTGCCCTAGGGAAGGTCAATAGGTTGCATGGCGGGGTCTCAGCTCCCATTTTATCATGAGTCTAACATAGATAAAGACTCAAGACTCTACTTGTTTGCAGCTGCCCTAAGCTAATTTTCCAGGCTAGCATCAAATAATTGCCAAAGATGATTAAATTTAATGTCCCCATGGTATTATAAGTTATGTCTTTTGGGAGAGAGTCTGAGCCTAATATCTAATGCCAAAGATATGATTAAATCCTAAAAAGTAAGTAAATAAATCATGCAGCAAGAAAGAGCAAAAATATTCAGCTGCAGCATTACATTTACAGACAAAAGTAATGGCCCTAATGCTTAGAAAAATTAGATCACACAGAATTTCTAAGTATTTTATCAAATTGATTTTTCTCCATGCAAATTATATAACGTTTAGGAAGCTATAAGCTCTGTCACATTTCAGTAGCTATTAACAGCCGATTGGGATGATGTATGTCCTCAGAAGTAATGACAGGAGGAGGGGCACATTTAGCCTCGTGTCCACTCCCACCCACTAGAGTCAAGGTGGGCAGAGGGGCCACTGGCCAGCCTAGTTTGCTTGCAAGGGAGCAGCTGTGGAGAAGTATCTAGAAAACCTAAAATCCAGGTCAAACCCTGCCATGTCCTCACTATGTGATCTGAGATAAAGATTTTGTTTTCAGTTTTGTTGTTGTTGTTGTTTGTTTGTTTTAAGACAAAGTCTCGCTCTGTCACCAGGCTGGAGTGCAATGATGCGATCTTGGCTCACTGCAACCTCTGCCTCCTGGTTTCAAGAGATTCTCCTGCCTCAGCTTCCTGAGTAGCTAGGACTACAGGCTCACGCCACCACGCCCGGCTAATTTTTTTGTATTTTCAGTAGAGATGGGGTTTCACCATGTTGGCCAGGATGGTCTCAATCTCTTGACTTTGTGATCAGCCAGGCTTGGCCTCACAAAGTGTTGGGATCACAGGTGTGAGCCACTGCTCCCACCCTGGTGGTTTTTTTTTTTCTTTTTTTTTGAGATGGAGTCTCACTCTCTGGCCCTGTTGCCCAGGCTGGAGCCCAGTGGCATGATCTCAGCTCACTACAACCTCCGCCTCCCGGGTTCAAGTGATTCTCCTGCCTCAGCCTCCCAAGTAGCTGGGATTACAGGCACCTGCCACCACGCTCAGCTAATTTTTGTATTTTTTAGTAGAGACACGGTTTCACCATGCTGGCCAGGTTGGTCTCAAACTCCTGACCTCAAGTGATCCATCCTCCTCAGCCTCCCAAAGTTCTGGGGTTACAGGCATGAACCACCGTGCCCAGCCCACTTTGGTTTTTTGAGCCCTCAGTTTCTCTACTTGTAATCTGTGCACTTTTAATCCTCAGTTTTACAGCCTCATAGGCTGCGGTGGCAGATCCCCACACGTGGGAACTGAGTGCAGAGCGCACAGTGCACAGAGGCTTAAGACATGCTGGTTTCTTGTACCTCACTGAGTCATCGAGAATCCCCTGCTAATATGAAACAAAAGTCCCCTGTGGCCTCTAGGAAGGTCACAGAGTGGCTGTGCATTAACTAATCAACAGCTGTTGCACAGCAGTGGGGGACTAGAACCTCTGCCAAGAATTGGGGGAAGCAATGGGAGCAGGGCTTTGTTGGGGCCCAGGGTGGCAGGGCCGGGCCAAGTGGCACAGGGCAGGAAGCAAGAACTCTCCTGCCAGAGGAGCACTAGGGAGAGCTGGAGGAGGAGCTGGGTTCTTGGTGGGAGGACTCCTCACTGGCAATGTGTAAGGCTGCTGCCCACGTCCAGTCTCTGGTACAGCAGGGTAGGGCAGAGCAGGCTGGGTGCAGCCGGGAGGATAAGCGGGGTTGCTGACTGAACCAAGAGGACTGGAGAGGACTCTGGGGCAGGCTTCTTTCTGTCCTGTCGGCGGGGGTGCGGGGCACTGCCTTGCTTTTCCTGCTCCCATTTCCACCGTCAGCTGTTCAGTCCATTCAGGACTTCAGCTCCTAAGAGGTCCCATGGTCTAGATATGACCACAGGAGCCTAGAGGAGGCAGGAAGGGACCAAGGGCATGGTGATGTGCCTGTCTCCAGTCTGTTCAAGTGGTCAGCCTTGTAGTTAGTTTTGTTTTGAACAATAAAAAGCTATGCATGGCCGGGCAGGTGGCTCACGCCTGTAATCCCAGGACTTTGGGAGGCTGAAGCAGGTGGATCACTTGAGGTCAGGAGTTCGAAACGAGCCTGGCCAACGTGGTGAAACCCCGCCTCTAATAAAAATACAAAAAGTAGCCGGGTGTGGTGGTGGGCACCTGTAATCCCAGCTACTTGGGAGGCTAAGGCAGGAGAATCGCTTGAACACAGGAGGTGGAGTGAGCCGAGTTTACGCCATTGCACTCCAGCCTGGGCAACAAGAGGGAAACTACATCTCAAAATAAAGAAAGAAAGAAAAATAAAGAGAAAGAGAAAAAAAAAAAGCAATTACCCAGATCTCACCACCAAAACCAAAATCCTTTTAGATTTTTAAAAATATAAATTAAAGACCAATGGAACAGAACAGAGGCCTCGGAGGCAACACCACACATCTACAACCATCTGATCTTTGACAGACCTCACAAAAACAAGCAATGGGGAAAGGATTTCCTGTTTAATAAATGGTGTTGGGAAAACTGGCTAGCCACATGCAGAAAGCAGAAACTGGACCCTTTCCTGACACCTTACACTAAAATTAGCTCCAGATGGATTAAAGACTTAAACATAAGACCTAACACTATAAAATCCTTAGAAGAAAACCTAGGCAAAACCATTCAGGACATAGGCATAGGCAAGGACTTCATAACTAAAACACCAAAAGCAATGGCAACAAAAGCCAAAATAGACAAATAGGATCTAATTAAACTCCAGAGCTTCTGCACAGCAAAAGAAACAATCATTAGAGTGAACCGGCAACCAACAGAATGGGAAAAAATTTTTGCAATCTACCCATCTGACAAAGGACTTATATCCAAAATCTACAAAGAACTAAAAC
>CAUYLG010014931.1:0-12056 GCA_963573385.1 Cacajao melanocephalus | reverse complement strand
AAAACATCAAACTTTGTGGGACACAGCTCTAACGATGCTTAAAAGGAAATGGAAAGCTTTAAATGTCTTCTTTAGAAAAGAAGGCTTTAAAATCAGTGCTCTAAGTTTTCATCTTAAGAAGCTAGAAAAACAAACACAAAGAAAATAGAAGGAAGGAAGTGCTAAAGAGTAAAAAAAACCTATAGCTGGAACTACAGGTGCACGCCACCACGCCCAGCTAATATTTTGTATTTTTTAGTAGAGACAGGGTTGGCCTGGATGATCTCAATCTCTTGACCTCGTGATCCGCCCACCTCGGCTTCCCAAAGTGTTGGGATTACAGGCGTGAGCCACCGTGCTGGCCAGTTTTCTTCTGAGTTAGAAAGCACTGATCCTTTGCTGTTCTTTACATCCACCACTAGGTGGCTTCTTTACCCCCTGGGCCATTCATTCTTCACCTTGAAAGCAAAAATACCACCCATTTTCTTCACAAACTGTCTCCTTTCCTCTTCAGGCTTCCTCTCAATCTTTGTAACCACAAGATTTGCCTTAAGTCCATTCCTTGTAAAGCTGGTTGGAGTAGCCTCAATTTGATGAGTTTTTTGTTTGAGACGGAGTTTGACTCTTGTTGCCCAAGGTGGAGTGCAATGGCACGATCTCAGCTCACTGCGACCTCTGCCTCCTAGGTTCAAGCGATTCTCCTGCCTCAGCCTGCTGAGTAGCTGGGACTACAGGCATGCACTACCATATCAAGCTAATTTTTGTGTTTTTAATTGAGATGAGGTTTCTCTGTAGTGGTCAGGCTGGTCTTGAACCCCTAACCTCAGGTGATCCGCTTGCCTTGATCTCCCAAAGTGCTGGCATTACAGATGTGAGCCACCATGCCCAGCCTTTTCAATTTGATAAGTTCTAAAAGAACTGGCAGCTTTGAGAAAACACATCTTGTAAAGTATTAAAACCACAGCTTCTTCAAGGCCTAAATTATGCTGCATAGCAAGCTTTGCACCAGGAACTTACCTCTTTCCAGATTCCTTTCTCAGCTGCTAGCGAAGTTTAGCACACTGAACCAGCTGTTCATTAGTTTATTTTAAAGGATATCATAAAGGATACAGATGAAGAGATTCATAGGGTAAGGTTTGGAAGGGTCTTGAATGTTGGAACTTCTGTCCTGGAGGAGTTGAGGTGCACTGCAACCTCCCAGCATGTAGTTGCATTCACCAGCCACAAAACTCCTGAAAATCTCAGCCTTTTATTTGTTTGTTAGTTTAGTAGCCCCAAAGAACATGGCCACCTTTGCCTCCCCCACCCCACTTTTTTTAGAGGTAGTCTCGCTCTGTCATCTAGGCTGGAGTGCAGTGGCGCGATCTCGGTTCACTGCATCCTCTGCCTCCCAAGTTCAAGCTATTCTCCTGCTTCAGCCTCCTTAGTAGCTTGGGGATTACAGGTGCGTGGCACCACGCCTTGCTAAATTTTTGGAATTTTTTTTTTTTAAAGTAGAGATGGAGTTTTGCTATGTTGGCCAGGCTGGTCTCAAACTCCTTACTTCAAATGATATGCCTACCTCAGCCTTCCAAAGTGCTGGGATTACAGGCATGAGCCACCAAGCCCAGCCTCTTTTTCCTTTCCTTTACTTTTTTTTCTTTTTGAGACAGGGTCTTTGTTATCCACAGTGGAATGCAGTGGTGCGACCATAGCTCACTGCATCCATGACCTCCTGGGCTGAAGCAGTCCTCCTGCCTCACCCTCCTGGACCACAGGTGTACGCTACCATGCTTGACTAAATTTTTTGTTTTTTGTAGAGAAGAGGTCTTTCTGTGTTGCCCAGGCTTGTCTCAAATTCCTGGGCTCAAGTGATCCTCCTGCTTCAGCCTCTCAAGGTCCTGGGATTATAGGCGTGAGCCACTGTGCTTAGCCCTATATATCTTTAAATTCTACCTTGTAGTGAACTTATTTTGTAATAGTTTAATGAGGCAGCTGGTCCAAGTGCATTGGTGTTTACTACTAAAGGAACACAACTAGTTACAGATATCTTTCTTTTTTAATATTAAATTTTTTTATTTTAAACAAACCAACTCATATTCAGACAGATTTCTTCTTTGAGACAGAGTCTCACTCTCTACCACCCAGGCTAGAGTGCAGTGGCATGATTGTTGCTACCTGCAGCTTCTCCTGAACTTAAGTGACCCTTCCACCTCAGCATCCCAAGTGCCCAACTATAGGTACAAGTCACTATGCCCACCTAAGTTTTGTAGTTTTTATAGAGATGGGGTTTTGCCATGTCAGCCAGGCTGATCTCACACTCCTGGGCTCAAGCGATCTGCTGCCTCGGCCTCCCAGAGTACAGGGATTGTAGGCTAAGCCACCATACGTGGCCCAGATAAATTTCTTTCATCCTACTCTACTTCTGCTGCTTTACTTGACTAGCGTTAAAAAACAAACAAACAAACGCTCTTTATATATAGATATATGTAAGTCTTTCGTCTTTTAAAGAAATTTAGTAGAAATAAAGCTAGTTTTTAACGTTTACATATTTACCATTTTTGTTTTCATTCCTTCCTGTAGGTCTGAATGACAGGCCTACTGTTGAAAAATTTTCTGAGCTTTCATTTATCTGAATGTTTTTATTTTAGCCTTTCAGCCTTGTTTTTGAAGGATATATTTTGCTGGTTTGACATTTTTTTCTTTTTGGTCTTTTAAAGATTTCACTCTACTGTCTTCTGGTTTTCAGTGTTTCTGATGAAAAGTTGACGTAATCATATCGTTCTTGCCTCAGTATATGATTAATTGTCTTTCTCTGGCTGTTTTTAGGATTTCTCTCTTTTTTTTCTTCAAATTTTAGTATTTAGCTGTATGACGATGAACCACCATGCCTGGCCAGCCATGAGTTTTTGAAATTTTGTACCAGACATTGAGAATGATGTGTTGTATAGTGTCTGGATTGTTTTTTTTTTTTTCTTTAAAGAGCATATGGGCAGATGTGGTTAACACCTCTAATCCTAGTAATAAGTCTGAGCTGGAACGATTGCATGAGCCCAGAATTTCGAAACCAGCCTGAGGAACATGGCAAAATCCCATCTCTTAAAAAAAAAAAAAAAAAAGCCAGGCATGGTGGCACACACCTGTGGTCCCAGCTATTCAAGAGGCTGAGGCAAGAGGATTGCTTGAGCCTGGGAGGTCAAGGCTGCAGTGAGCTGTGATCACACCACTGCATTCCAGTCTGGAAGACAGCAAGACTGTTTCAGTAAACAAAACAAAATAAAAAAGAATGTTGACTTTTGTTCTGGAAAGCAGTTAATTTACTGCCAACCTCTTTTTTCCAATTGAGGCTTGGCTTAAAGCTTTGTTGAGGCAGATCTAGACTGGTCTTTAATCTAGGACATTCTTTCTCCAATGGGATTTCTCATCTGATTTACAGAAAATTTGAGTCACTATTTTACTTTATTATTTTCTTCTTTTTCCAGAACAGTCTTATGGTAGGTATGAGTTACTATTTTCTAAGTTCTCTAAGAATAGTCATACTAATACCATTCTATTAATAGATAAATGAGAGAAAGTAATGCATTGCATACAGTGGCTGCTTTAATGCATTAGTACTTAATTCTCATGCTACATCCCTGTAGAGAAAGGCTACTCTGGGATATCATCTTTACCTCTAATGGTGACCTTTCTGGTGTCTGAGGTGAATGTATTTGGGTATTAATGAGGTCTTTCCATTAGGATGCATCTGAACTCTATTGTCTGATGGTGTTTTGTGACTTTTAGCCTCTTCCTTCTGTTCTCATCTCTTTAGCAGCTGTTCTCTTCTAGGACTTACATTCTGGACATATGCAACCCATACGTAGGCCAGGGAACCATGGGGTACTTCCACCAGGCTTGTGAGGTGCTCCTCTCCACAATTCCATTTTAGAACTATGCTCCTAAAGATTCCCTACTTTTGCAGCTTAGTTGGATTGCTGTACCCTCCTTGGCCTTCACTTCCCTTTCCTTAGTTAGGAAATTGAGCCCACGCAGACAGCCAAGGTAAACATGGGTACATCTTGTCTGTTTTTTTTCTCTCCATGATTGTAGTCTTGCTCTATTGTCCTTTGCTTGAAAATAATTGATGCATATATTTTGTCGGTGTTTTTTTTTTTTATTAATATAAAGATGGGGTTTCACCATGATGGCCAGGCTGGTCTTGAACTCCTGACCTCAGGTGATCCACCCACCTCGGCCTCCCAAAGTGCTAGGATTACAAGTGTGAGCCACCGCACCCGGCCTTGTCAGTGTTAAAAGTCATTCGTGTTGGAGTTGGGTATGTAGGATATGTCCATAATGAGTTACTTTGTCAAGGCCTGAAGTGGAAATTATGGGATTTATTTTGTGTTCATGGAATTTGGCCTGCACTGGTTCTTCCTACGAAATCGTTGACTAATTTCAATACATTCGTCAAGAAAGTTTTAAATTGTTCTGAATTATATTACCAAATTAAGTAAAATATGAGGTAGTACTGTTTTAGAATTGAATGCCTAAAGCCTATTGGTATTTCTTTTAGGACATTTAATTTAGTGTTTATAGCCAATCACTTTTTGTGGAGGTAACTTTTGTTAACTTTTGAGGAAATGTTTAAATCATAGTATGATCTTTAAGGCAGAAATAAGATTATCCTTGAAAACTTCTGTATTGGTAATAAGTTTTATGAAGAAAAATAAAAGAATGGGAAAGAAGGGTGACCTGTATATTAAAAGATGTTGAAGTCATACCAGGTTTTAAAAATATGGGGAAACCTAAACTGCAGCATCTAAGAATACACACTTAGGTCATAAGCAATAAGGAAATAGAAAAAAGTGATTGCTTTAAAGATCATATTAGTGGTTAAGCTCTTCTTTTTTTTTTTTTTTTTTGAGACACAGTCTTGCTCTGTCACCAGGCCAGAGTGCAGTGGTGTGATCTTGGCTCACTGCAACCTCCGCCTCCTGGGTTAAAGTGATTCTCCTGCCTCAGCCTCCTGAGTAGCTGGGATTACAAGCATGAGCTACCACGCCTGGCTTATTTTTGTATTTTAAGTAGAAATGGGGTTTCACCCTGTTGACCAGGCTGGTCTCAAACTCTTGACCTTGTGATCTGCTTGCCTGGGATTACAGGCATGAACCACTCACTGCGCCTGGCCTTGTTAAGTTCTTTTGAAGGGAGGAAGGGGGCATGAAGTACATTTGTTTTATGTGATATTCTCTTTCTCTCTTCTTTTTTTGCAATAAAAAGCTTTATTTTTGTACTTTTAGTAAAAGTACTTTAGATCTAAAAGTGATCTAAAAAAGTACTTTTAGATCACTGACCTATAGGTGGGAAAGATTGGCTAATTGTTTCCTCTCCTATGATGTGTGTGCATGATCAGACCTCTTCAGACACAAACTCATGTCCTCAGTCTTCCTAATGACCTTAGGATGGATTGAACCTTAAGCCTTAAGCATTTTTCTCTTAATGGAAGTAATCTGTTAGTAAACTGAGGCCAGCGTGTTTTTTGTTTGTTTTGTTTTTTGACACAGGGTCTTACTCTGTTGCCTAGGCTGGAGTGGAGTGGCACGATCTCAGCTCACTGCAACCTCCGCCTCCCAGGTTCAAGCAATTCTCCTGTCTCAGCCTCCTGAGTAGCTGGGGCTGCAGTTGCCTGCCACCGTCCCTGGCTAATTTTTGTATTTTTAGTAGAGACGGGGTTTTACCATATTGGTCAGGCTGGTCTTGAACTCCTGACCTCCTCTGGTGATCTGCCCACCTTGGCCTTCCAAAGTGCTGGGATTACAGGCATGAGCTACTGTGCCTGGCCAAGGACAGGAATTTTTGGGGCTGAGAAAAATGTGAGGAAATGTGCCTTAATATATAGAAGATTGTCTAGATAAACTTGGCCCACTTCAAAATTTAACTTGGTTGTTTCTCTATAGTCTTCTCTCCATGCCACTTGCAATATATTAGAACAATGTCAGAGGTTCAACCTGATATGAATACTTAATTTTTTAAAAGTTAATACCAGTTAGCTTAGTCATAGGTTTGATCTGCTTCCATATTTGTTGACTTTATTTTTTTCTGTTCTCTGTAAATCCAGCTTCCATTGCTGATTCATGCTATTGGTAATGAGACTCAGAAAGCTCAGTAAAAATCTTTCATCCTTATTTTTAAAAAGCTAAAGGTTTAAGTTTTGGCCTATTGGCAAAGATACACTGAGTAGAGAATGGTATATTATTCCTAAGAGTTTTATTTTAATGCTTGTTGTATTTTTTTTTTTTAAATCTTGTTTTATGGGAGAAAATTACCATAGGGTTTTTTGTTGTATTAACAGAATAAATTTAAACGTGAAGAGAAAACAAATGGATGGAGAATAGACAAAGCATTCCGTAAGTATTAAGACCTCTTTTACACAGTATTACTTGGAGAACCTGAAAAATGACCTTTTGTCTTTTGTCTTTGGCTCTAGCGTGTTTTGATTTGTTTTGTCCCTGTATTGGCATAAGAGGAAGCAGTCTGAACTTTTTCTGTTTAGGAGTATGGTTCTGAAAGTTGCTACAAATAATAGGCAGGAGATTATCCAGCACATTTAGGTGCAGGTAAATAGTTCTAAGTCCAAGAAGTTTTAGAGGGATTGATGCTACCACTTCTAAGTGTTATTTATTCTGAAGAAACTATATTGGAGGGAGATAATTGTTTCTGGAAGACAGTACTATCAGTATACAGATGGCTCTTTCTGGTTCTGAATGACTGACTAATCACTCATTCAGTCAGTAACACTGACCACCTACTATATGCTAGTCATTGTTCCAGGTATTGAGTATGTAATGGTGGAAGATATATGACAGATGAGAATCCTGAATTTAGAGCCTTAAGTCTAATTGGAGGGGGAAGAAATATAGTAGATAAGCATAATTTTAGGTAGTGATTCATTTCCAAGAAGAAAAAAGAGAGAGAGGGTGAACGTTTAGGTCTCTTTTTCCTACTGATCATTGGATCATTAGGGAAGTTCTGTCTGAAGAGGTATACTGGCATTTGAATTTAGATCTCATCTGAAGGAATGATAAATACCTTTCCATTTTTAACTAAAATCCTCATTAAAATTAGCATACTTTTCTTTAAGTCTAGAGAAAGACATCAAAGGATCTGTAAAGGAAAATAAATTTGCTTTTAAAAAAGTTCTTGTATTTTTAGATTGGAAGATACGTCTTTTTCTTTTTTTTTTCACCACACTTGTGGACAGGAATATATTTTTCGTGGATTTATAATTATCACTATTTTATGATTAAAAAATGTATTCAATGTCCGTTTAGTCATAAGATTAGCCATAGTGCTAATTTTAGAAAAAGCAATCCAAATGTAGAGAGTACCTACATTATGTAGCATGTACATTTATTTTATGAGTAGACACTAAGGTAGGTGGGTGGATCCTATATCCAGTGTTTTATCGGGTCTTTAGTGAACCTGCTTTGAGGAATGGCTCTTAGAAGATCTGGAATATTGTGATCCTCAGCCCATTCCATGTTAGAGAAGTGATCCTGGAACTTTTCATTAAGTTTAACACATTATAGTCAGAAAATAATTCATGAATCTATAAACAGTCTATTTGGAGTTTGGAGCCTTTTTAATAGACCATTATAATAGATGTCTTTAAAATGTATTGATCTTAAACAGGATACAGTGTTATGTGCCTCTAGTCTCAGCTACTCTCAGGAGTTGCTGAGGCAGGAGGATCCTTTCAGCCCCAGAGTTCGAGGCCAGCCTGAGCAACACAGCAAAACCCTATCTCAAAGCTAAAAACAACTCCTTGATTTTGGGGCTTTGTATTGGAAATTTTCTAAAAAAATTAAGACCTATTTAGGTTTTTTGAGGGAACTTATGTTTTGAGTTTCTCTGAGAACCACGTGGAGATCCTTTATGATTCTTTGAGTGCTATGTCTTTCAGAATCATTGTGGAGAGTCAGAACAAATAAGTCTGGGTCAACATTGAAATAAGGCCTTCAGGAATCCCAGATTTGGGTTTAGTTTCCTGAGATTCTTTTTGTTTTAGTATATACCTTCTTTTCTGAGATTGTCTTAAATCAAACCAGTCTTCAGCTTATGTGTATAAAGCACCATTTTCTCTACATTTACTATTAGAATAGCTGTAAAGTTCAAGCAAAGATTTGCCTCCTGTCCTGGATTCATTCCTGAAGTGTTCACTGATTACTTTCAGATACAATGCTGTTGATAGGTATTTAGTGGACGTGTTCCTGATTAAATTTATTTACTTCCCACTTCGCTGATACTTATAAGAGTAAGTGGTGAAATGGTTGTGATAAAGGTAGGGCAAATGGTGGTGAATAGGCATTTCGAGGACTTCTCAGTCCATAAGAAAATTAATTTATACTTACAGCTCAAAGTGTAGTGGGTTTTGACAAAGAATATATGCTTGTGTAACCACTACCCTAAACAATAGAGGAAATGTTTTCATCACTTCACAAGGCCTGTTATGTTCCTTTCTAGGCAATCAAATGCTGTCCTCCTGGCCCAAGGCAACCACTATTTTCATTTTAATCACCATAGATAGCTTAGTGTATTCTAGAATATCTTATACTTGGTATCATACAGTATGTACCCTTGTATCTGTTTTCTTCCCCTCAGTATGTTTTTGAGATTCACTTATATTATTGCATGTATCAGTAGTTCCTTTAGTTTTAAACTAGTTTATTCCTTTCGTTGCTGAGTGGTGTTCTGATGTGTAATTATCTATTTCCCTGCTGATAAGACACCTATTTTATTGCTGAGTAGTGTTCTGTTGTGTACTTGTTTATCTGTTCTTCTAGTGATAAACAAACCCATTTGCTTTTTTTGTTACGATACTTTAAAAGCTAGAAACAGTTTTTTTAAATAAAAACTTGAAAGTTCTTTTCCTTTTTTTTTAAACAGAGGAAAAGCGCCCTTTTGACTTCGATTTTTTTGCTCATTTGCTTCAGAAAGTTCTTGCTGAAGAAGAGAAAAGAAAACAAAAATCTGTTAAAAATCACGGTTTAAAGGAGAAGAAATCCACTAAACCACGGAAAAATGTAAAAGGTATTGATTTTAAAGAAAGTGTGCTAGTTTACTTAGTAGTAATAAACTTGCAATATTATTCCTCGGTATTTGAGTGTTCATGTGTAGCTCAGGTAGTTAAGATCATCAAAGCATCCAGTTGGAGGGAATATATCTTTTTTCAATCCACTAGTTATCTGGTCCAAAACAATAGCTTTCTTTTAAATTTTTTAACAGGCATGATTGGGTTATTTGACATCTTTCTAGTATAGAGGATAGTTGTAGCCAGTCAATGAACATCAGAATTTGGAGTGTCATATTTCATGTTTGGTTATTTATTATCATTTTCCTCTGTAAAACAAATCTGGTATAAAATTCTAGTATTAAAAAAATGGAACTCTAATCTTTTGGGGTTGTGACTAGACTATTAGTTGAGCGTAACTTATTTCTGAAGGCTAATGTTGACTTGTAACAGGTAAAAATTATGTGTGTATGTATGTGTGTATATATATATTTTTATTTTTAGGCTTATGTTTTCTTAACTATTTGAACTCTGGTCTATGAGGACAATATTTAGCTATAATCACATAAAGAAGTTGCTTGGCACTATAGGGAACCTTATATGTTATTTAGTTTACATT
Organism: Cacajao melanocephalus; assembly: GCA_963573385.1. NCBI lineage: Eukaryota > Metazoa > Chordata > Mammalia > Primates > Pitheciidae > Cacajao > Cacajao melanocephalus. The sequence continues at coordinate 2,427 of CAUYLG010014931.1, read as the reverse complement.
TTAGCCCCTTTTCTATTGGTTTTAATCTCCAAGAAATAGCCCCAGAGGTTGTAAGACAGTTTTTCCTAAGGACTCACAGTATGACTAGTGGCAGAGGCAGAACTGAAACCTAAGATTGTGAGAGCCTATGTTGGGGGTCCCCACGACCATCTCCCAGGGTTTAATTATTCACCAACAAGACTCAGGATTCAACTTCCTCTGCCTGGAACATATCACACTTTCAAGCTTCCAGAAGGAAAGCAGTTTGGCATAAACCACATTCTACCACTAAGGCACAGTAAGCCACTAGTATCAGGGGGGTAGGAACGCTTCCCAGAGCCAAATTCTGAGATATGGCCCAAGGGCCAACCTTATAAGAAGGATTTTCAAAGGATAGCAGTCAAACCTGCTAAATTGACTCTGTTCTGTTCAAAGCCAGGCTAGAATTTCTTCTTCTGGAGTATGGTGCCTATATCTTTTAAAAAGTAGTGTTGATAACTGTAAAATATCTTTATTCTTAATAGTCATTTTTTTTTACTTATGCATAATCCTAGAAGATTAAAATATATATCTTCTTGTGATTATCATGTTACAGGTGATAACATGAGTAACTCACTGTTATTTAATATGAGAACTTTTTTTTTGAGACAGAGTCTCACTTTGTTGCCCAGGCTGGAATGCAGTGTCACAATCTTGGCTCACTGAATCCATCACTGCTCGGGTTCAGGCAGTTCTTTCACCTCAGCCTCCTTAGTAGCTGGGATTACAGGCATGTGTCACCATGCACCAGGCTAAATTTTGTAATTTTTGGTAGAGATGAGGTTTCATTATGTTGGCCAAACTGGTCTTAATCTCCTGACCTCAAATGATCTGCCCACCTTGCCCTCCCAAAGTACTGAGATTGCAGGTGTGAGCCACCACACCCAGCCAGAAAGTTTTTTTTTGTTTGAGATGGAGTTTTGCTCTTGTTGTCTAGGCTGGAGTGTAATGGCACGATCTCAGCTCACTGCAACCTCCGCCTCCTGGGTTCAAGTGATTCTCCTGCCCCAGCCTCCCAAGTAGCTAGGATTGTAGGCATGTGCCACCACACCTGGCTAATTTTATATTTTTAGTAGAGACGGGGTTTCACCATGTTGGTCAGGCTGTTCTTGAACTCCTGATCTCAGGTGATCTGCCCGCCTTAGCCTCCCAAAGTGCTGGGATTACAGGCGTGAGCCACCACGCCCAGTCAAACCTTTTAGATATGTTATTATGTCTCAGATTTTTAAAAATGATTATTCTTATAAATCAAATTTATTTTCTCAATTTTAAAATCCTAATCTTTTAAATTTAATTTTGTTTACCATTTACTTTTGAGATAGGGTCTTGCTCTTTTGTGCAGGCTGGAGTGCAGTGATGCACTCAATAGCTTACTGCAGCCTCAAACTCCTGGGCTCAAGTGATCCTCCCACCTCAGCCTCCTGAGTAGCTAGGACTACAGGTGTGCGCCACTATGCTCAGCTAATTTAAAAAAAATTTTTGTAGAATCAGAGTCTTGCAGTATTGCCCAGGGTGCTCTTGAATTCCTGGCCTCAAGCGATCCCCCTGCCTTGGCCTCCCAAAGTGCTGGTATTACAGGCATGAGCTACCTCGCATGGCCTAACTTTTTTAAAAAACAAAAGTAGATGACATTGAATGTCATTACCCTTTGAGATTAGATATTTTTAGAGAAAATGTCTGATCAACCATGGCTATGGAGATAAGCTTGCTTTTGGTTTGAAGACTGACTTAGTTTCAGGCTGCTGTATCAGAATACCTGAGACTGGATAATTTACAGAGAACAGAAATTTAATTCTCTAAGATGAAGGCACTGTCATCTGGCAACGGTATTCTTGCTGTGTGATCACATGACAGAAAAGCAAAGAGAGAGCAGGAGGGGGCCAAACCTGCTCTTTAATAACAGCACTAGTTCTACTATGAGGGCAGAGCCCTAATGTCCTGTCACCTCTTAAATGTTCCACCTCTTAATAATGTTACAATGGCAATTAAATTTCAACATGCATTTTGGAAGGGACAAACATTCAGATATAGTAGATGCTGTTTCTTGGTGATCTCCAGTTTTTTAAAAAATTTAATTCATGTTTTCACCTTTTGATACAGTTGATTATTAATAGACCTTAACAGGAAGGGCAGTAGAAATTTTTTTTTTTAATAAAAGTTTTTTTTTTTTTAAAGAAAGAAAAAGAGAGAAAAGAAGAAAGAAAGAAAGAGTGAAAGAAAGAAAAAAAAAGAATGAAAGAGAGAAAGAGGAAGAGAAAGAGGGAGAGAGAACGAGATTTTTGTTCTATTGCCCAGGCTAGAATGCAGTCTAAAAATGGGTATTAAAAACCTCTTTTATGCCAATAATTGTGCTTAACAATGGAGACAGGAAGGAATAAGGGATGAAAATAACAAACAAGCAGCCAACCA
>CAUYLG010014929.1:0-76426 GCA_963573385.1 Cacajao melanocephalus | reverse complement strand
GGATCAAATGGAATTTCTATTCCTAGGTCCTTGAGGAATCGCCACACTGTCTTCCACAATGGTTGAACTAATTTACACTCCCACCAACAGTGTAAAAGTGTTCCTATTTCTCCACATCCTCTCCAGCATCTGTTGTCTCCAAATTTTTTAATGATTGCCATTCTAACTGGCATGAGATGGTATCTCAATGTAGTTTTGATTCGCATTTCTCTAATGACCAGTGATGATGAGCATTTTTTCATATGTTTATTGGTCTCATATATGTTTTCTTTTGTAAAGTGTCTGTTCATATCCTTCGCCCACTTTTAAATGGGCTTGTTTTTTTTTTTTTATTGTAAATCTGTTTCAGTTCTTTGTAGATTCTGGATATTAACCCTTTGTCAGATGGGTAGGTTGCGAAAATTTTTTCCCATTCTGTTGGTTGCTGATTCACTCTAATGACTGTTACTTTTGCTGTGCAGAAGCTCTGGAGTTTGATTAGGTCCCATGTGTATATTGTGGCTTTTGTTGCCATTGCTTTTGGTGTTTTAGTCATGAAGTCCTTGCCTATGCCTATGTCCTGAATGGCTTTGCCTAGATTTTCTTCTAGGGTTTTTATGGTGTTAGGTCTTATGTTTAAGTCTTTAATCCGTCTGGAGATAATTTTAGTGTAAGGTGTCAGGAAGGGGTCCAGTTTCTGCTTTCTGCACATGGCTAGCCAGTAATTTCAGAAGACTATAGTTTTGAGGTGTAGAAGACCTTCAGAGACCAGACAGGAAGTGCACAAGAAATAAAGGAAAATATCAACATATTTAAATATATAAAAGTTAAAAAATTCTTTCTGACAGAATACCACGTAAATTATGTCAAAATACTTTGTTACACATATGTGTTCAAATAATCAAAAAGATTAGAATCTAAAGAGCATCTATTCAAGCACAAAGCATGAGAGTGGACCACTCAGAAACACCAACTCCAAAGGAATGAAGTCAGCCTTTGGAAGTAGGGAAGTTTAGCTTTCATTTACATAGGCAGAGACTAGAGGAATTTTTAGCGGGAATACAACATTATTCCTACTGGTTGGCACATAGTTACAGCGGTTTAATTGTTACAGGTGGAAGGGTACATTTAACTTTTTTTTTTTAACAGAGGGTGTAATAATGTTGGGTTTTCTATAGTCTGATCTAAGCAAAGTAAAACAACAAAGGGAAAGTTAATACAGGGGTTGTTAATTACGAAGGCAGGCTCACACATGTAGTCTCAGCTACTCTGGAGGCTGAGGCAGAAGGATTGCTGGAGCCTCTGAGTTCAAGGCTGTGGTGAGCCGTGATTGTGCCACTGTACCCTAGCTTGGGTGACAGAGTGAGACCAGGTCTCTGGGGGATAAAAAGGCAGGAGGTTTTTGTTCCTGTCATTGTTTAATCCTCTAGTTATTGTACAGAACAAGAAATATAAGAAAGTGAGTTAATCTATAATCTGAGAATGAAAGTTGTGACCATATGTGACTCAATCACAGTCACCTCTCTCTCAAGGCTTAAAGTGGTCTTTTTTTGGACAGCTTTTAAATGTTACTTTCACATTTGACAGTCAAAGATTTGATAACCCTAATTTTTAAGTAGGGAAACAGACAATCTAATAGAAAAACAGACAAGAATGTGAATAAGCAGTTCATGGAAGAGAAATGAATGTTGTCAAAACAAAACATTAAAATGATGCTCCATACAAGTAAGCACTTATTTAAGGGCAAAATTTGAAAAGCACAAGAGATGCTGCTCGAGGGATGGAGAAATGACCTTCTGCATCCCCTGTGGCGAGGGTGTGGACCGCTGTGGGATGGAGAAACGACCTTCTGCATCCCCTGTGGCGAGGGTGTGGACCGCTGTGGGATGGAGAAAGGACCTTCTGCATCCCCTGTGGCGAGGGTGTGGACCGCTGAGGGATGGAGAAAGGACCTTCTGCATCCCCTGTGGCGAGGGTGTGGACCGCTGAGGGATGGAGAAATGACCTTCTGCATCCCCTGTGGCGAGGGTGTGGACCGCTGAGGGATGGAGAAATGACCTTCTGCATCCCCTGTGGCGAGGATGTGGACTGCTGTGGGCACAGTCCACATAGGCACAGCGTATATCCTTTGACTTGCTGTTTCACAGTTAGGTCCCTCCTGCCAAAACAAAAGTGCCAGTATTTACCTGTATAAGGATGTTTTTTATTATAGCAAGAAGTTGAAAAGTATTTATATGTTCAGTAATATGGAATGGGCTAAACAAATATATTTATACTATGCAGTATTTGCCATCTATAAAAATAATGCCTTTAAGGTTACATGCATTGATTAGGAATAATCTTTATGCTAGATTAATTAGAAAAGGAACACATTTCAGAGAGATGTTAATATGATCACGTAGAAAATATATGTTTGTGTGGTTAGAGATTTGGAAGGGTACACACATACAAAAATGTTCTTAGGTGAATAGGATTGGGAGAGGGTAGCAAGAGAAAATCACATTTTTTCCCCTATAAACGTCTATATTTTTTGTCTTGTTAGAGTAAGTTCAAAACATTAAAATATATTTATTTGTTTTTTTAAACCTTTAACTCTGTCTTAATTTTTCTAATTTCTAATCGCTTTTGATGAAGCCTGCGCATAGCCTGTGTGCTTTTCTTTCAAAGAAGATGTGGGTGGTATACCTTTCAGGAGAGAACCTTTGCTTCCACTTCCTGGCCTGCTTTCTAAGCTTCTCTATCTGTTGCTCTCATTTCAGTGATCTGTCACTTCAGCCACTTTCTGGCCAATGTCCTCAGTTTCTTTGCCCCTTTATATTTCATTTGTGCTTGCACGCTTCCTCTCTCTCTCTCTCTCTCTCTCTCTCTCTCTCTCTCTCTCTCTCTCCTTTTCTCTCTCTTCCTTTCTTTCCTTTCCTTTCATTTTATTTCCCTCCCTCCCTCCCTCTCTCTCTCTCTTTCTTTCTTGTCTTTTTCTTTCTCTTTCTCTTTTTCTTTCCTTGCTTTCTTTTTCTTTCTCTCTCTCTCTCTCTCTCTCTCTCTCTTTCTCTTTCTCTTTCTCTTCTCTTTGGTGGAGTCTTGCTCTGTTGCCCAGGCTGGAGTGCAATGGCTTGATCTTGGCTCACTGCAGCCTCCGCCTCCAGGGCTCAAGTGATTCTCTTGCCTCAGACTCCCAAGCAGCTGGGATTACAGGCACCCACCCCATGCCTGGCTAATTTTCGTATTTTTAGTAGAGATGGGATTTCACCATGTTGGCCAAGCTGGTCTTGAACTCCTAACCTCGTGATCTACCCACCTCAGCCTCCCAAAGTGCTGGGACTACAGGCGTGACCCATCACTGCCAGCCTCATTTGTGCTTTCTAGGCTGATCATTGATAGGCAAAAATCGCAGTCTTACGATTAGTGACCTTATAGATTTCTGTTCTGCAGCATCAATTATTTCCTTAAGATATCCCAGCAGCACTTCTATTTTCGCTAGTTAACACTCTCCTGAAATGTGAGTGGTATTCCAAACGTTTCTCTCTTTCCTCAGACCTTTAATGCTGCCATCTTTTCTCTCTGGCAGCAAGTAGCTGTGTCTTTTGCTCTGTCGGGAACATGAAAACGCCACAAAATACTTGCCACTAAATATGCTGTCAGTCTTCCTCCTCTTTTGCCAAGGCAAATAGGCCACCTGTGCTGGAGTCCCAGCCCTACCTGTCTCCTGGATATTCCCTGCATGGATTATCCCTGCTGGCCATTGCATCCATCTCTTCCACTTTCCCTCATTCATACATTGCAAAAGTAAATATAAGGCCTTCGATGCCTGTACCATCTGATTCTTTGTTTCCTCTCTGACTTCTCTGTGGTATACCTATACTTAGAGAAAAAAAAGGAAGGATATTTGGGTAGAGTAATGAGAAAGCAGCATGAGCTAAAACGAGTAAGAAAACCTCAAGAGTAAAGATGGAGAGCATGATGAAATAAACCTAAACATAGCCTTATGTCCCCTACCCAGACTTGGGGGACGGTAGGGAACATATTTCACTCTTACCTGAGCAAATGAAGGTTAATTGTTAAAACTACCAGATTATACCATTATAATTTCTTACCTAGAGTTATAAGCCTGATTGTCACACTTTGATACTTGTGTTCTATTCCAGTTTTTTGAAAACAAGTGAAACATAAAACTTTATCTGTAAAGTGGTATTCCTCAAGTGTATTCTGTAGAAAAGTAGCTTGGGGACTGGATTTGGGAAATACAGAATTAAATCTTTAATGTGTGAAGGTGCATTGTGAATTTCTAGGAGCAGGTAACCAGTGTGGGGTTTTCCATCCTCATGACCATGGATCCCTTTCCTTGCCCATCTTTCTCACCCCTTTTCCTGATGTATATCATCTGTCCCAAGGAAAATAGTTTGAGAAATGCTGAAAGACAAATAAATATGAAGTACTAAAGAAAATAAAAAGAAGAATCAGGTTGCATGATGTACAGTAATATGATTAGTAAGAATTTTTTGTTCCCTTTCAGTTTGCGTGCTTTTTTGAGTCTATGCATTTTAAAGATAGCAAATGATTTTTAAAAAATAAAAAAAGATTATTTTGACTAATTATACTTTGAAGGAAATAAACTATTTTGTAAATAAACATAGGAGAGTTTTAGTGTGACTAAAATCTTTTCTAATACCAGAGGTTTTGATGTTATGTATTTTAAGGTTTTTATTAAGATTGACCTGAATTTTTGTTATTTGAGTTATGTTTTCTTATCTTTTTTTCCAGTGGCAGCCGATTAGGAGGCCTGGTTACAGTGTTGTGCTTCTTTTTCAATCATGGAGAGGTAGGTAATCAAAAACTATTCTCAGAATTACTCTGGGAAATGCAGTTTTCTTCTTTAAATTTAATCTATAATGGCATTCTTTAAATGTTTGATCTTATTTTGATTCAAAATTTAAACACTAGCATTCACTTTAACTTTTCATGACCATTATGCTTTTTATGTGATATAAGGCTTAGAATTTGATGAAATAGTGGGGTCTGTATCAATTTAAATATTTTTTTTTTGAGGCAGTGTCTGTTTTTGTTGCGTAGTGTGGAGTGCAGTGGTATGATCATAGCTCACTGCAGCCTCAAACTCCTGGGCTCAAGTGATCCTCCTGCCTCAGCTTCCAGAATAGCTGGGACTACAGATGCTTACCACCACACTCAGCTAATTTTAAAATTTTTTTATAGAGATGGGATCTTATTATTTTGCCCAGGCTGGTCTCGAATTCCTGGCCTCAAGCAATCCTCCTGCCTTGGTCTCCTAAAGTGTTGGGATTACAGGTGTAAGCCACCACACCTAGTCTCAAGTATCAATTCTTTGTATAATTTTAAAACTGTGAAAGCTCATGTTTTAGGAATAATAGAAGTAAACTTTCTTTTGTGGGATAACTTTTTGTTGCAGGAGCTACACAATATATTCGTATTTCAATCTGTTAACATTGGGTATTTTAAGTACTGTTTGCAAACTATTTGAGTATTCAAGGGCTTTCTAAAGAGAACAACATTGTAAAGACTATAGACCCTGGATCCAGGTTACGCAGGTTAAAATCCTGACTGCCATTTAGTGGCTGTGTGACCTGAGCAAGTCATTTAATCTCTCTTTGCCTTAGTTTCCTCTTTGTAAATGGAAATAATGACGTTACCCACCTCACAGGATTATTGCAGAGACTAAATGTATTCATATGTGTAAATGCCTTGAACAGTGTTTGGCACATGGTAGCTGCTGTATAGTTGTTAGCTTGTATTATTACTGTTATTGACTAACTTAGTTTAAATTCTAATATAAATTCAGAGTATCAATGATTTCTTATTTCTAGATTAATCATAGTTGTAAATGAATTTCTAGTAATACATCTCTGTCTAGATTTCTTTCATGGTAAATTTTGTTTGAGGGAGAAAAGAATAAAGGTCAGCTGGCTTTATGTGAAGTGACTTTGTCCTTCCTTGTGTTTTATACACTCAGTGCCTGCAGTATTTGAATATGCACATGTTTTAACATGTGCTGTAAGAGTTGTCATCTCCGAGCATAATACGGAGTCAATGCCGGACTTCTTTTTATTCAGCGAGTTACTAATGGATATTTAGCTAATATGGTATTAGTATTTAGAATCCCAGAAATGTAAAGCTAGAGTATTTGACAACTGGTTGCAACATGACATCAGTTAATTGGTGTGGTATGTGTTTCAAAAAAAAAAAAAAAAAAGATATGGCTTTTCCTGATTATGGGTCCTCCACATTGTGATAGTGTGGACCATGAAACATTTAAAACTTTTAACCACAGATTCTGTGAGAATGACCTAAGAAATGGGGAAATAAACATTTAATAATGGAAGAAAGAAGCATTGTGTGTTAACAGTAAGGTGTCAGAGGAAAGTGATTATTCAAAATTTTGGAACCTAGACCACTAGGAAAACCACTATTTGTAAAGCGTAAAGGTCTGTTGTGCTACCCTCAGTGTATGACTGTTTTTTAATTCTTAGTTTTGTGTTTTCTTATAATTTTGATACTCATGTGGCATGAACATCTTCCTTACAAAGTATTTTTAAATTCTAACAATGGAATTCAGACTATTCAGTTGGCTTTTCAGGCTGATGAATTGTCTTTTTGGTACTTTTCAGCGACTTGGTGTAGCTGAAAAGCATGCGTAGACATCACTTTTTTAGGAAAAGATAAGCTGAATGTCATTAGAATTAGAATTTCAGTTTTACTGAAATAGTCTAGATAATTTTACTTACATGTAAAATTACATGTGAAAATACAGATAGCTTTTGGGTAGAAAAGTGACCTTTTTGTGTCATATTAACATTGAGATTATAAACTGCAGTTTTGGGTAAAATATTGATGAGAGCTCAATGCATTTTGGTTTTCAGGTAATGAGATTTTCAGACCTTATTTTTTCTGATTTTGAAGTATATACTTCGTCTGTGGACAAAAATATTTACTCTGGTAGTGCCTATTTATGTATTTAGTGAGCTTTTGTAGGGCTTTGCTCACTGGAAATGCTAGTGGGTTACTAATTTTAGTACCTTACTTTCTTAGGGTTACTTTGATCTTATGAGGAATTGGTTTATGTTACAGAGAATAGTTGTGAATTGTTACTTGCGTTTAAGTTCTATTTCCATTATTTAGTTTGCTCTGTACTAAATGCGTTTTTTACTTTTTAAAAATTTTCTTTTTCCTCATATGGTTTACAAGGGAAAAATTTTGCCTGAACAGACTAGTTATAAAATGTGTAGCATGAATAGCTTGATTATTAAATAAATTATTTAAAACAGAAATTTAAAACCTTTAAATCTGAAACTTGTGAAAATTCAATAAAAGGGATCATAATAATGATCAATAATATTGAGGTTATACATTTTATAATCAAAACTATGCAGATGTTTTCATTGATCAAGCTTCTTTAATATTCATTCTGTCACAATTGAGAATTTCTGCAAAGGTGAAACCTAGCAATTTCATTTTGCCTTTAAAATGTTTTCTTGTACAAGATGCATACAGCGTATGTTGATGATGCGTGGTTTTGGCATGCTGATTGAAAAGCACGTAGATGTGTATTAAGAAAAACCTGAATACAGTATTGTTCTCCAATTTTTTGACTGTTAGAAATTCTTTTTGTGAAATAGGATTGTTTAGCTTTTTCATGGTAAGATAAAGTTATTACTAAGTATGACTGATGCTGTTTTGTGTAAAATATGTTCACATATATAAGGATGTGCACATATGAAGAGGAAGTTCCCTACTTTGTATTTTTTAAAAATAAATACTTTAAAAAAAAAGCAATCCAAAGTAAATGGAAGGATTGCCTTGAGGTTCATATCTAATTAACCCATTTTTGTGACCCACAATATGTTTCTGACCCATATTTCTTAAATATTTTTTGCACTGAACTCTGAGATTAAACTATAAACATACATGTTCCTAATTATTGACATAGTTATGCCATTTATATAAGATTTGGAAAAGAATTCTTAGAACACTTTGAAAACAGTCTCATTAATCCTTGAAAATATTCTTATATGGTAAATACATAGTAAATATCCCAATATCATAAAAATAGAAGCACTAAAACATTAAGTGATTGGCTCAAGGTTACCCGGGAGGGAGATGATTTTATTTATTTATATGTTTAAAAATTTATTTATTTTAATTCACAAATAATTGTATACAATGTGATGTTTAGATTTATGTATACATTGTAGAAAGATTCAGTCAAGCAAATTAACATATCTATTCCCTCACCAACTTAGCATTTTTTGTGGTGAGAATGCTAAAAATCTATTCTTTCAGCAATTTGAAATATGCAATACATTATTATTAACTGTAGTCACCAAACAGAGCAATAAGTCATTAAAACATATTCCTCCTGCCCAACTGAAACTATATCCTTGGATCAACATCACCCCATTACCCATCTCTCCCCTAAGCCTCTGGTAACTACCTTTCTGTTCTCTGTTTCTATGAGATTGACTCTTAGATTCCACATATAATTGAGATCATAGTATTTGCCGTCCTGTGCTTGGTTTATTTCACTTAGTATAGTATCTTTTAGTTCCATTCATAGTGTCTCAAATGACATAATCTTCTTTTTTCAAGGCTATGTCATATTCCATTGCATATGTATAGCACATTCTCTATATGCATTAATCTCTTGATGGACACTTAGGATTGCTTCCATATCTTGGCTATTGTGAATAATGCCGAAATGAACATGGGAGTGCAGATATCTCTGACATACTGATTTCAGTTCGTTTGGATATATACTCTGAAGTAGGATTGCCAGTTCTATTAACATGGTTTTCTAGAATGACTGTATAAATTTACACTCCCACCAGCAGTGTGCAAGAGTTCCCTTTTCTCCGCATCCTAACACTTATCACATGTCTTTTTTGATAATATTGACTCTAACAGGTGTGGGTTGATATCTCATTGTGGTTTTAATTTGAATTTCTCCTATGATTTGAGAAGCTGAGCATTTTTTTCATATATCTGTTGGTCATTTGTATCTTTCCTTTTGAGGAGTGACTTCAGATTCATTGCTCATTTTAAAAATTAAGTTGTTTTCTTGGTATTATTTGAGTAACTTATATATTTTGAGTATTGGTTTTTTATCAGAGGTATGGTTTGCAGATATTTTCTCCCAGTCTATGGGTTGACTCTACACTCTGTTAATTATTTCCTTTGCTGTGCAGAAGCATTTTAGTGTGATGCAATTTTAATGGGCTATTTTTGCTTTCCTTCCCTGTGCTTTTGCAGTCTTATCCAAGAAATCATTGCCCAGATCAATATTGCAGATCTTTTTGCAGAGAGAGAGGATTACAAGTTTCCTGATTCCCCATTAATCTCTTCAAACACGAAACTCTTAGGTAGGGAAGTAGCATTTCAAAGAAGACATCCCTATAATTTATCTTTTACAAATGAGAGGTGCAGAGACCTTTTCTTGACAATTTGTGGACCTCTTTGTTTTTCTTTCATTCTTTCTTCCTTTCTTTCCAGTGTTGGTAAGGTTTTGGACTGCTGTACACCCAGTACTTTTTAATGCTTGAGATGTGTAAGTAAAACAATGACTGCTATCCTTGAGTACAATCATGTAAGTGGGATAATCTTCTGCCTTAAAGCAGGAGAATAATTGGCTTATTTAGGCAGTAGCAAGGAGGAGCAGAGAGTGATAGCAGATAAGGTCAGACAGCTAATAATGGGAGGTGGGATAGAGTGGGAGCAGATTTCTGTAGGTCATTGTAGGGTCTATTTGGAGTGGATGGAATGCCACTGGAAAATGATGAGCATTAGAGTGAGATGATTTACATGAATTTGGGAAGTAGTGTAAGTACAAGATGTATAATTTTATGAAGGCTATTCACTAGTATGTCTGTGGATTTGTGAACTTATTAATTAAACTTACAGTAACTTCAAAAGTTCAATAAAAACAGTGTGTGTTAATCTTAGCAGCATGTCTGGTGATGTACATTTGAAAAGCAGTCTACAGTAGAAAAGTAGCCGACAACATCTTTTATGATCTTGCCCCAGCTGGATTTCTGGTTTTGTCTCACATCACTCTTCAGGCTATCTTTGTTTGTTTTTCTTCAGCCCTATTGGCCCTTTTTTCTCCAGTCCCGGGAAGGGACTATTTCTTTTCCTTCCTCAAGGCCTTTGCACATGCTGTTTTCCTGTGGCTTGTATACTGCCCCACTCATCTTGACCTGTGCCTAATTAATTCCTAGTCATCCTTAACAACTGGGCATTTCAGTTTGCATCTCAGTGGTGTTCTTAATTTCTTCCTGCAGATCTGTATTTCTATCTGGCATAATTTCTCTTTAGTTTTAATAATTTTATTTAGCACTGTAATAAAGATCTGCCAATAAATCCCTTAGTTTTTGTCTGTTTGAAAATGTTATCTTGCCTTCATTTTTTCAAGTACCTGTTTGGAAAATAAGAATTATAGGTTGATAGCTTTACCTTCCAGCACTTTAAAGATGCCATTCCATTGTCTTCTGGCTTCTACTGTTTGATTAGAAGTCAGCCATAATTCTTATTATTGTTCCTCTGAGTGTAATGTGTCTTTTCTCTGGTTGTTCAAAGATTTTAATTATATATTTGGTTTTTGTTGGTTTGATGGTAGTGAACCTAGACATGCTTTGTTCATTGAACACTTCTGTGTGTTGGTTTTTATTTTTAATCAGTTTTGGAAAATTTCTAGCTAATTTCTTTTTTTAATATACTTTATTTTCCCCATTCTTCGCTCTTCTCCCTTGAGGAGTCTAATTACATGTATGTTCAGCTTTTTAAAAATACTGTCTCACAGACTTAACACTCTATTTCTGTTTTTCCCCATTTTTTTTCTCTCTATTCCTCCCTTTTGGTATTTTCTCTTGCCATGTCTAGGAGTTGATGGATGCTTTATTCCAATGCATGAAGTCTGCAATTATCATTATCTGGTAAACTTTTCCCCTCCCTCCCTCTCTCTTTCTCTTCCTCCCTTTTTGCTTTCCTTTCTTCCCTCCTTCCTCCTCCCTCCCTCCCTCTCTCTTTCCTTTTCTTCCTTCATTTCTTCTTAGAATTTACGTTTTTTCCTAGAGCCTCCATTTTTCTGTTGAAATTTCCTGTCTCTTCATTCATCTTACTAATATTTTCCTATACATTTTAAAATCTAATGATTGTAGTTATTTTAAAGTCTGTTTTCTAATGCCAACACCTACATTATTTGGGAAAGTAACTCCATTGACTGTTTTTTCCTCTTCATTATGGGTCATATTTTCCTGCTACTTTGCATGTCTCATAGCTTTTTATTTTATGCAACATGATTTCTGTAAAAGAATGATAAAGGGTGAACTAGATAATCATTTTTGCCTCAATTTGCCTAGAAAGGAACATCTTCTTTTATGTCAAGCATGTAGGAAGAGAGACAGAATTTGGATCTCACGTGAAGCCCTGCCAAGCAGGCCAGTAGTAGAGTTTTAATTTGTTTTAGTTTACTTCAAGTTGCAAATTAATTATAGTGATCTCCTTTTTCTTTTTCTCAATCCCCAACTTTCCAGGTGCTCAACTCAGAGGATGATTCCTTTGATCTTAACACTCTTTACATTGGGAAGGGGTTAGTTTTCAGCTTTTTAGTTAATTTTAATCCATCTCCAGATTCAGCTGTGGCAAGGCCCTGGACTCTAAGCGCTGTGTGAGATTGTGATCTCACTCTCTGAGTTCTGACTCTCCCCCACTCCTCTTTGTCTGCCAGATTCGCACGCGTGCGTGCGTGTGTGTGTGTGTCCCAGGTTGTGGGAGGGGTAGCTTTCACAAAAAATACTCATTTTTGTATTTGTAGCTTTTTCAGGTTCTTGTTTATATTGTTAGAAGTTGTTTGGTTCCAGCAAAGACTCTCTGCCTATGGCAGGTCCTTACCTAAATTATGCAGTTGTTCCCAGGTGTGACAGCAGAGCCAACAGCTGTTTTATATCTTCACTTGGGCTATATCTAGTTCCACTGTAAATCTGATACTAAAAAGGCAGTACAAGAAAATTGTGTTTTTCTCTACTGTTGTTTTTTTCTCCAGCTTTTTATTTTGAACAAATTGAAACTTAAAGAAATGCTCTAGATTCACTTTCATTTACCAGTTTTAATATTTTCACAGATTTGCTGTCTCTCTTATACAAACACCGACACATTTTTCTAATCCCATTGAAAATAAGTTGCAGAGATGATGTATCTCTCCCCTAAATACTTCAGTGTATATTGTCTAAAAGCAGGGTCATTCTCCTACATAATCACAATACTGTTATCATACATGAGAAATTTAACACTAATAATTATACATATCTTAATATAGTCCATATTCTCATTTTCATTGTTTATTCTTTTTATGCTTTTATTTCGGATCCAGAATCTGATTAAGGATCGTTCATTGCATTTAGTTGTCATTTAGAAAAGTTTATCTCGAACAGTTTCTCTTTTTTTTTTTCATGGCATTAACATTTTTGAGGAGTCTAATTATTTTGTAGTGGTCTGATTAATTTGGATTTGTCTGGCTGTTTCGTCAATAATAGGTTCAGATTAGACCATTTTATTTTATTTTATTCTGAGACAGAGCCTTACTTTGTTGCCCAGGCTGGAATGCAGTGGCACAGTTTTGGCTCACTGTAGCCTCTGCCTCCCAGGTTCAAGCGATTCTCATGCCTCAGCCTCACAAATAGCTGGGATTACAGGTTTGTGCTACCACGCCCGGCTAATTTTTATATCTTTATTAGAGACAGGGTTTCGCCATGTTGGCCAGGCTGGTCTTGAACTCCTGGCCTCAAGTAATCTGCCTGCCTCTGCCTTCCAAAGTGTTGGGATTACAGGTGTGAGCTACCATGCCCAGCCAGATGAGACATTTTAATGAAGAGTATGGCACATATGATGTTGTATTACATCGTCTTCTTTGCATTACATCTGGAGGCATATAAGACCAATTTGTCTCATTATTGGATTTACTAAGTTAAATCACATGGTTAAGGTGGTGTCTGTCATATTTCTCTTTATAAAGATACCCCTTTTCCTTTTCATTAATAAGTGAAATGTGGGATGATACTTTGAGAAACCATGAATATCCTCTTCCCCTATAACATTTACCAACTGATTATGTGTCCATTGATGATCCTTGCCTGAATTAGTTATTACATTAGCCATTGCAAATGGTAATTTTCCAATTCCACCATTTCATCTACATTTAATGGTGTTCTATAAAGACAAATCCCCTCTCTTGCCATTTTCTTTTACTATATATGCATAAGTTCTTTTTTTATTTATTCAATGTTTTACAATCCATCGCAATTCTTTTTGATGTTCCCATTGTCACAAATTTCGCCAAAAGTAGTCTCCCCACATTTTAATGATATATAATTTTCATACATTAAGATTTGCATATTTTAACTGTTCAGTGGATTTTTACATTTGTATACAATCTTGTATCCAGAAACTAGGTCAATGTATAGACTATTTCCAGCCCTCAAGTGGGCTTACCTCTGTTCCTGTACAATCTGTATCCCTCCCCATCCTTCAAAACAGGTAGCCACTCTCCTATCTGAAGTCTGAAATACACCAAAAGTCCTAAACTTTTTGAGTACCAACATGACTCTCAAAGGAAATTTTCATTGGGGCATTTCAGATTTTGTTTTTTTTGGATTAGAGATGCTCAATCAGTAAGGAAAATGCAAATATTCCAAAATTTGAAAAAAATCTAAAATCCAAAATACTTCTGTTCCCAGCATTTTGGATAAGAAATACTCCATCCATGTATGGTACAAAAATAGACCAAAACTTCAAGAAAGCAACCAGACTTACTTATTATCAAGATACAGTACCCTGAGATGCACAAAAACTACTCCAAGCTAAAGATCTTCCTAAACAGTGGAACTGCCCTAAGTAACGTCATACAGGAGATGTTCAAGCCATGTCTCTTAAATCTAGCATTTTTATGGTTACTATGTGGATAGCAGGATTCTTAACACCTGTAACATTCTCTGAAGAGAGGTAGCCTAACCTTCATTGTGCCAGCAATCTTTTAAGGAAGCACTCATAAATATAGTGTTTAAAACATTATTATGGTTAATATTAAACAATATAAAGCAATGGTATAATCAGGATAGAAAAGCAGCAGTTAGAGGTGAGTGATTTGTTTTAAACCTAAACTTTATAATAACAGGTTAGGATTGATCCAGCAAATAGCAACTCTAGTAAAAACTCTTGGAATAAATCTTAAACATGATCTATTTGATACTAACCCCAATTTATAACTAACCAGTCAGTTATACTTCTATTTATTTTGGAGTTATGACAATAAATCCATTAGTGCTGTATTTCCAGTGTTATAAGCTAATAGTTTCAAAATAGAGATTGGAAAATTAAGCTGTTTTGAGAGACCTTAGTTATTGATTCTTGAGTAAAGGATTAAAAAAATATTAAGCAGAAAATAAAAGCCTATTGTTATCAACATCTACACAGTATTATGTTATACAATAAAATAAGTGTTATGTGTGCTAAAAATTATATACTAGATGATAGCAGTTTATTCAGCATAAGATTTTTATTGAATTTATTTTCACAATAAATGGATTTCTTGTAGGGACAACATACATTTATATATCCCTTTTTGAAACAGTTTACATGTATATTTCCTTTAATTCTCAAATTTCAAAATAATACCTTAAAAAGCATTGGCATTTTAAACTGTCACACTATTTTTATTTTACATTTAAAATTAAAGATAAAAAATATTTATTTGTTGAAACTTAAGGCATGACTAAACCAAATCTGTTCACTATTTTCAAATTATATGGGGTCATTTGGGATGGCAATTATATTCGTACCAGATCCAGTAAAGCACATGGTGTTACTGGAGAAACAGTAGAAAGTACTTTCATGGATATTTGAATTCATGCATTCAGAATTTGGGATGGAGAAGACCTTGCAGTTCATTACAGTCCTGTAATTGAGTTTTCTTGTCCCTGCTTTCAGAGGATGTTAATTCAGTTTTGGTGAACTGAGTGACTTCAACTATTAAATGAAATGAATTTCTGAGAGATGATAACGTCATTGAGATTTGGATAACAGTCTGTATGAAGAAAATTCTCGAGTTGTATATTACATAGTTTGAATACTTGTTTGAATACTTGTACAGAGAATGATGGCTTTACAAATTTTGGTCACACAGGCAAACTTCAGAGATATTGCAGGTTTTTGTTGCACTTTATTCCAGACCACTGCAATAAAGTGAATATTGTAATAAATCAAGTCATACAATTTTTTTGGTTTTCCAGTGCATATAAAAGTTATGTTTACACTATACTATAGTCTGTTAAGTGTGAAATAGCATTATGTCTATAAAACAATGTACATACCTTAATTTTAAAATAAGTTGCTAATCCCAGCACTTTGGGAGGCTGAGGCAGGCAGATCACCTGAGGTCAGGAGTTCAAGACCAGCCTGGTCAACATGATGGAACCCTGTCTCTATTAAAAAAAAAAATTAGCCGGATGTGGTGGCAGGCGCCTCCCTATAATCCCAGCTACTCTGGAGGCTGAGGCAGGAGAATTGATCGAACCCAGGAGGCAGAGGCTGCAGTGAGCGAGATTGCGCCACTGCACTCCAGCCTGGGCGGCAGAGTGAAACTTCATCTCTAAATAAATTAATCAGTAAATAAGCTGCTCATGATCATCTGAACCTTCAGCAAGTTGTCCAGGTGGAGGGTCTTGCCTTGATGTTGATGGCTGCTGACAGATCAGGGTGGTGGTTGCTGATGATTGAGATAGCTATGGCTGTTTCTTAAAATAAGATAACAGTAAAGTTTCCTGCATTGATTGATTATTTCTTTCATGAAAGATTCCTCTGTAGTATGTGATGCTGTTTGATAGCATTTTACCCACAGTAGAACTTTCAAAATTAGAGTCAGTCCTCTCAAACCCTGCCACTGCTTTAGCAACTAAATTTAGGTCATATTCTAAATCCTTTGTTGTCATTTCAACAGTGTTTACAGTATCTTCACCAGTAGTTGATCCCATTTCAAGAAACCACTCTCTTTGCTCATTTAAGAAACAACTCTTCATCCTTACAGTGTTGTCATGAGATTACAGTAATTCATTGACATCGTCAGGCTCCACTTCTAATTCTAGTTATCTTGCCGTTTCCACCACATCTGCAGTTACTCCCTCCACTAAAGTCTTGAGCCCATCTATCTCCCATGAGGGTTGAAATAAACTTCTTCCAAAGTTCTATTAATGATGATATTTTAACCTCCTCCCATAAATCAGAATGTTTTTAATGGCATCCGAAGTAGTTAATCCATTCCAGAAGATTTAAATTTTATTTGCCCAAACTCATCAGAGGAATCACTATGGCAGCTAGAGCCTTAGGAAACATATCTTATATAAGGCTTGAAAGTCGAAATGACTCTTTGCTTCATGGGCTGCAGAATAGCTGCTGTGTTAGCAGGCATGAAAGCAACATTAATCACCTCATCCATCTCCACCAGAGTACTTGTGTTTCCAAGCACATTGTCAGTGAGCAATAAGATTTTGAAAAGAATCTTTTTTTCTGAGCAGTAGGTCTCAAGAATGGGCTTAAAATATCCAGTCAATCTTGCTAAAACAAATGTGCTGTCATCCAGGCTTTGTTGTTCCATTTGTAGATCACATGCAGAGTAGATTAAGTGTAATTCTTATAGGTCTTAGGATTTTAAAAATGGTCAGTGAATATTGCCTTCAGTTTAGTCACTGGTTGCGTTAGCTCCTAACATGAGATTAAACCTGTCCTTTGTTGTTTTGAAGCCAGGCGTTGACTTCCTTCTAACTGGGGAAGTCCTAGATGGCATCTTCTTCCAGTAGAAGGCTTTTTCATCTGCGCTGAAATTTTTTGTTTAGTGCAGCCACCTTCATCAGTTATCGTAACTAAATCTTGCACTTTCTACATCAGCATTGCTGTTTTACCTTGTACTTTTATTTTATGGAGGCAGGTTTTTTCCTTAAATCTCATGAACCAACCTTTGCTTGTTCAGACTTTTCTTCTGCAGTTTTCTCACTTCTCTCAGCCTTCATAAAATTGAAGAGAGGACCTTGTTCTGGATTAGGCTTTGACTTAAAGAAATGTGGCTGGTTTGAGCTTCCATCCAGAATATTAAAACTATCTGTATATCAGCAATAAGGTTGTTTCACTTTTAATTTCCTTTGATAATTTTGCTTTTGCGTTCCTGACTACCTGTTAGGCAGGCATAAGAGGCCTAGCTTTCAGCCTCTCTTGGCTTTTGACATGCCTTCTTCACTAAGCTTAAACATTTCTAGCCTTTGACTTAAAGTGAGAGATGAACAACTCTTTCTTTTAATTGAACACTTAGAGGCCCTTGTAAACTTATTAATTTTCCTAATTTTAGTATTGTTGTGTCTCAGGGAATTTGGAGGCCTGATGGGAGGGAGAGAGATGGGAGAGTGGATGATTGGTGGAGCAGTTAGAATACACACATTTATCCATTAAGTTTGCCATCTTATTGGACATGGTTCAAGGCACCTAAAGCAATTACAATAGTAATATCAGAGATTACTGATCACAGGTCACCATAACAGATAAACTAATAATGAAGAAGGTTAAAATATTATGAAATTACCAAAGCGTGACACAGAGACATGAAGTGACCACATGCTATTGGAAAAATGGCACTGATAGACTTGCTTGATGCAGGGTTGCCACAGCCCTTCAATTTGCAAAAGACATTATCTGCAAAGCATGGTAAAGGGCAGTGAAACGTGGTTTGCCCATGTATCTTACTGTCAGTCATACTGAAGTCTCCAGTTAAACTAATAAACTAACAGCTTTTAAAAACTGCATTCTAGTAACAACAGTATACATTAGCAACAGACCTTTTCAATGTTTTCAGCCTTCTCTTTTGTGAGTAGTTCCTTCATAAATAGGTATCTATGTCAGTTTCATAGAGGATGGTGAGCTTGGTAGAAAAGAGGAGTAATTTGGCTCAATCTTTCTATAGCAGTACTAGAAATATTCAGTAGTCTGAGGTGGCGCTAAAATACAGGAAACACTTATTTCTAACATGGTCTTTTTCATTCTGTGGAGTCTTTTAGGTACCCCTGCTTGTGTTGAAAGATAACATGATTTATTTTAGTGTGACTTAGTAATATCAGATTGGTTGCATTTAATACTACGCGGTTTTCTGTCGATGGAAGGTTGAACTTATTAATATATTTAGTATATACACAGGAAATGACATTGTTACAACTGGAATAGTACATTGCTTAATTATGTCCAAAGTGAGGTTTTCAGAAAGGTTTATGTTTAACAATTTTAGGACTTTTGTTATTTAATTTGATTACACCACTTTTAAATATTTTGCAACCCAGGGTAGCTTAGGCATAGAAGTAAAACCAAAAATGGAATATTCCTTTGTAGCAGCACTGCGAATGAAAATGTTAAAATTGATGACTACAAAGAGTTCTCAAACACTAGTTATGGATATTTTTGCTGAAATTCATGGGAAAGAAAACAAACAATAGATAATTAACTCAAAATATTCTAAAATTTGGCAGAACATTTTCTTCCTGGTACTTCTCTCCCTTTCCTTTTAAGATGTAGTTGCTTCTTTTTTTGTTATTTTCTTGCTGACAATTCGTGATGTTAATGCTTTACATAATTTTAAATCGTGTGCATCTCTGTCAGTAATATTTCTCACATGCCAGTTTTGCTGTTTATGGAAAGTCCAGTAGCTTCTTTTGCAACACATCATTTAAATTATTTGTTAAAAATAATTTTCTTTTATTTATAAATAGCAGTTTTCACTTGGTATGTCTGTCTTAGTAAATTTACCAAGTATACTAATACTATGAATTTTTTTTTAGTGTACTCGTGTAATGTGGACACCACCCCTCCGTGAAAGCTTCTCATATCCATTCCTTGTTCTTCAGATGTTGCTTGTGACTCATATTCTCAGGTAACTTTGACTTAACTTTATTTCTTTTTGTATTAAATAATTTAAACTGGAATATGTTAAGCTTCCATAATGAAGTCAACATAATAAAATATTTAGCCCATATGATCCTGTTATTAGTAAAGGTAATTTAAAGAGTGTAACTTACCAAAAACATTTCCTCTATCAGCCTTCTGTTCCTCTTCCTTTTTCTTGGTGGTCCACAGTGACTGCTTGAGAAACAGCAAATTTCCTTTCACTTCTCCTTTCATTTCCACTTTCTCAAGTCTTCTGTTACCACTATAGCCTCCTGAAAATGAGCAGAAAGAAGGTGAAGGCTGGTCATGCTAGTGTATCCTGTAAGATATAATCCTTTGGGGCAAAGGATAATTGACAGAATTCACACTTCTCTCTGTTTCTGTTGACAAATATTGAATATAGCTGCCTTGCTCCAGAGGGTAAAAATGAAACAAAATGGGACCTACATGAAAATGGAATAAAGCATGATAAAAATCTGAAGATGACTCAGACTGATAACGCCCTTCAGTGATCCTCTGAATTTAGAAGAACTTTGTTGAAGTCTGTTATGCCAAACCCTTTGGGCAATCTATTTCCCTCTGATTATTACAACAAGCATAGAACCATAACGTGGCTTTTAGTTTCCAATGTAGTAGTGTCTTTAGACAGACCTTTTATAGATCATGGGATGGGTAATGTTTTTGCATTAGCTTTTTAGAGTCTGTGTAACTCCAACTTTATTGCTGTCCCCTAAATTCCTCTTTACAGGGTTTAAAGCATCTTTAGCACCTTTAATTAAGGTGAACCTCTATGAATTCATAACCTTAAGCTCTGCCCTATTGGTTCTGAGGCACCTTGAGCAACGGTCCCATCTCAAACATTTCTGTAAGAAGTGTTGTGCTATGAGAGTCTTTGATTCACCACTACAGATGCTATTTTCTCACATTCACGTTCTTGACCTTGGCTTTTTTTCCATTGTAGTGCAGACAGCAGACTGCCCTAAGTCTCTAGTTCCTTCCTGCTTTTCTATCTCTGCCCCGTCTTAAATACAGTGAAAGCAAACCTTTGATTCTTCTTTAACTCACTGATCTGATCTGTCCCTGAGTAGCCATGGGGATGCTGCTCCAGGGGCTGAGTGCTGCTTCCTTTAGTCCTTCTGTAGCATAGAAGGTAGGATTAGTTTTCTGTTGCTGTGTAAACCAATCACCACAAACTTGGATCTATTATCTTGGAGTTCTCTAGCTCCAAAGTTTTGGAGGTGTTGGAGGTGGTACACTCTTCCTGAAGGTACAGAGTGGGAGGGGAGAAAATCAGTTTTCCTGCCTTTTCTAGCTTCTGGAGGCTGCCTGTATTTCTTAGGGGACTGCCTGCATTTCTTGCCTTGTGGCTCCTTCGTCTTCAAAACCAGCAGTGGTGGATTGAGTCCTTCTTTGTCAGTTTACTCCAACCTTCTTTTCAGCCTCTCTTCCACTTTTAAGTACACTGTGGTTACATTGGGCCCACCTGGATAATCCAGGCTATGCTCCCTACTGTGAGGCTGGGTGATTAGTCATCTTCATGCCATCTGCAGCTCTAGTTCCCCTTTGCCATGCAACATGACGTGTTCACAGGTTACAGGGATTAGGACATAGATATTTTTGGAGGCCATTATTTTGCCAACCAGGATGGGGCCTCTCCAGTTGCTGTTTCCTGCCTTCAAGGGCTGTCTTCTGTTGAGTTCTTCTCTGTTTTTGGCTCCAGGTGCTTCTGTGGCAAGCTCTTTGTTTTCTTTAGCCTCTTATCATTGTCATTTTTGGCCTTACCCACTTCTTCATACCTATCTTCACTTTCTGCTGAAAAGTATTAGAAAGCATTCCTTTCTTTAGATCCTTCATCACTGTCTCTGTTTATATGCTAGTTGACATTTCCCTTCTCATATTCCTGGCCATTGGAAGCTGAAGCAGCTGCTGCTTTTACCACGGCTGGTTCAGATCCATTCCATCTTGATCTTCCTTGCCATCTTCCTCCGCAGCTCATCACTTCTGATTGCAATGGCTTTCCTGGTTATGCTCCTTGGTTGGCATGGCTCCTTGCTTGCCTGGTGTGGCTGTGACTTGTTGCTTGAAAGTGTGGATTTTCATTTTGCTTTCTTGGAAAACTGCTTTCTTGGAAACTTTCTTGGAAAATGACATCCTTTTTTCTTGACGTTTTGGCAGACATCTTGTCTTTTTTCTGAAGGATAACAACCTTCTCTCTGTTGGCCATCTTCATCTTCTGATATTTCATCCTTATTACTGACATTGTCTTCTTTGGAAGAGCAGCCATTTGCTTTAGTTCTTGGTTTCTACCTGTAGCTGACATATTGTGACATTAGAGGGAGGTGATGGGTGGTGATGGCTTAGGTGAGCCAAGGAGAAGCTGAGCAGTGTTGATGCAGGCTGCAGTGCTGAGGATACTGTTATAAAACCAGAAAGAGACTATTTCTTCATGCTAGGAAGCATTTATAAATGAGGTTAGTGGTATATTTTAACAAACTGGTTTTGTCCAGTTTTGAATTTTAAGCATTTTTAGAAATTCAGTTTATATAGTCACCTACTGCTAGCCCAGCTTCACTTTGCTTGATTGTTCTTAGCTTTTTCTTGATTGTTCTTGGCAATATTTATGTTTCCTTTTCTGTTGTCTTGGGTCAGAGCTATTTTGATCACCAATGGGATTTTCTTTGTTTTCTATTCATTCCTATCTCCCCACAGTACATTCTTCACCCAACTGCCAGACTGGTTTTAAATTCTGCTCAGAAATCTTAATGTCTCTTGTTACTCATAAAATGAAAATCATATTTAGTATTCAAAAGCAGTAGAGATATGCTTTATTTTAGACAGTGACTTTCAAACTTTTGGACTATGATCTGTAAGAAATGAGAAATTTTACACTGTGGCTTACTGTACATATACATGTATGGACACAACTGAAACAAAAGTTTCACAGAATAGAGCCCCTTGTAAGTAGGATATAGTCATATATATTCTGTTTCTCTCTGCTAATCTGCATTTTTAAATACTGAGTTTTATTCTGTAAGTCGATTTCATAACTCATTAAAAGGTTATCTGGAGTTTAAAAATACTTTTGTTGGATTAAAATAGCAGAGAGGGATGTCCTTTGGAGAAGGGATGCTTGTGGAAGTGGAGAAAGGCATTTCATGGTGGTGCTGTATGCTCCCGGTGGGTTTATGTAACCAGGATGTCTTTTTCCAAGCTGTATACACTTCATCTCCTCAGTATATTAGCATGCACACTCCACTTTTGTGAAGATGGACATGTGTGAGGGCTTTGCATTGGCTCACAGATTAGAGGATAAAATCATCTCACCCTCCTAAAAAGTCTCCTAAATTACAAGTCAGTACCAAAGTGAGGTCTCTAAAGATTGCTCCAGAATGGCCCCTGTATCTTTTTCTCCTCTTAACTTTTCTGTCTTCTACATGTGCCAGACCCAACTTTTTATCTCACATGCTTACAAAATCTCTCCCAGCCGCTTAGCTCTTATTCCTCATTCTTGCGGTAGTTGGCTGCATAATGCTTTGTGCTTAGAATTTGCTGCTATTACTTTTTCGTAGGCATCTTCTACCTTTCTAACTAATTAATATATTGAATCAGTATTTTTAAATGTTCAGTCATGGATTCACCAAAATATAATTCGAAAAAAATTCCCGTAGATATACTGACCCAGCCACCCTCCCAACTCTGTGTTACTAGCAATAATGGGTATTTACCTTTCAAAGAAAATTGTTGTAATTGAGCATCAGGAGTTACAATTTCTAACCCATTGGTTCATTTTATGTTTAGGTTATGTTATAACCAGATTGTATATATTTAGAGATTCTGGTTTGCCGCAGTTAGGAGCCATGCTAGACTATTTTGTATTTAAACTTACTTATTTTATCTTTTCAAGGGCTACAAAACTTTATAGAGGAAGCTTGATTGCACTCTGTATTTCCAATGTATTTTTCATGCTTCCTTGGCAGTTTGCTCAGTTTGTACTTCTTACTCAGGTACGTGATTATATTTTAAGCTGTTTTAAGCTTAGTATGTTTGACTATATGAACTCATTTGCATAAAATTATAACTGAGATGTTCTATGATTCTAACTCCTAAAACATTTTCTTGGAAAAAACGTTCTCCTAAAATATTTTTTAGAAATGTTGAACAAAAGAAAGTTCAGGACAGAGAAATATGTCAGATTATTTATTAATGATTGTTCATTATTTACATCCTAACATATTGTGTTTATTGAATTCAAATTTGTAAGAATGATTGTCTTTGTTATTCAGTATTGTTAGTGTGCCAAAAAGAGGACTAGTACCGCAACTTTAAGCATTTCTCTTAACTGTGGTATTTCTCTTATGTAAAATGTTTCTTTTATGAGTAGTTGTGTACATTCTTGCATGTAGAATAAAGACAAACAGGATTACAGGATACATAGCTAATCAGTTCATGTCTTATAAAATTCTCTGTACCAGTCTAGAAATTTATCTATTGTCTTTCCATGTACTCTTGCCCACCGTAAATGGAAGTAGCTTGTTGAGAGAGGGAGTAAATTGCATATTCATTTTTTTCCCTGCCTACTTTTTTTTTTATTGTACTAGTCATATTTGTATAAAGCAGTTGAAGAGTTCCTTTTTAATGAAAGTCTTGCTTGGGAAATGAAGTTAGACTTGAATTTGAGTCCTAATTCTATTCACTAGCCTCTTAACTTGGTTAAAATACTTAGCTTTTCTTAGTTTAGGTTTTCTCATTTCTGAAATAGAGATAATAAAAGGACCTACTTTATTGGGTTGTGGATAGGACCAGATGAAGTAATGTGTATGATTCTTAACACAGTACCTGGTACTTAGTGAGGTGTCAGTAAGGTTAGTTGGTCTTATTATTTTAAAAAATAGGCTCTATTTGTACTTACTTTTTACTTTGATCTTACCTTGTTGACACCTTTGTCTAACTTAGTTTGATGACATTTTCAGTCAGTTTCTGGTTTAAAATTGTCTCTGAGATTCTCTGTTTAAAATTCAACCCTGTAAATGTACTGTGTGTTGCTTAGCCCTTGGAGTGGAAAGGGAGCATTCTCATTGCTTCCTGATAGTGGAGACTGCCTGCTTTTTTGTGGAGGTGAGGGTCAGTGGAGGTATTTTGCCTCCTTGTGGGGCTTATGTTGAATAATAACACGTACTTCCCCACAGTTGTTGTGTTGTCTCAGTCACCCTAAGCAATGCAGTATTCTCCATGGGTAACTTTGAGTAAAGGGAAACTGTTGTTTTTCTCACTAATGGAAAAATTTGTTGTAGATTGCTTAGAGATAAAAAACCTGATGAATGAAACTTAAGTTATATGTTTAAGTATGCAGCTATTTTTCAGTTTGTTTATGCTATGTATTTTGTAGTAGGAGAGGAAGAATTTAATTTTAATTGCTTTCTCTATGATGAAGCGTGTAGAGGCATTGTCTGACATAATACCTGTATATAAGAGATACTGTATCATCATTTAATCAATTAATTCAGCTAAATAATTCCAGTACTCTTAAAATTACTGATATGTAACATAGAGTTTTCTTCCAAATGGAAAAGAAAGTTAAAAATACCTTTGTAGCAAAAGTACTCTTAATTTGAAATTGATAAATTTGATTACAACTAACTCTTGAATATTTGTATTAATGAAAGAATGCTAATGGAGATAGTTGTAAAGAGTGACTAGCAAGCAGAAATTAACGTATTTTTATGCACACCTGCATTGCATAATTATTTTTCAGTTTAACATACCTTCCCCAATTATGTATTAGTTGTCATGTTATAATTACATTTTCATCTTTTTTGATTGTACAAGGTACTTTTTAATTGTATATGTTGACAGTAGGGTTGACCTGAAATTAAAATGAATATTGTTCTGGATAATCAATGAAGTAGACAATTCATATTATTGAGAGAGCTGTGTATCGGAGGAAAAAAACACAATATTTTCTATATTAACATATTGACTGTATTCATATCCTTCGTTCTTGTAGGTGTTTTATCTTTTTTACTTTTAGTTTCTTTTTAAATTTCAGATTGCGTCATTGTTTGCAGTATATGTTGTCGGGTACATTGATATATGTAAATTACGGAAGATCATTTATATACACATGGTAATTATTTTTTATTCTTTTCCATTTAGTTTGTCCTTAAACTCCAGATTAATATTTGATTTGTTCATGGTTGGAACTAGTTGTAACAATTTCATAACTAAAACAGATGTCGTTCAAACATTGTGAGATAATCAACCGACCTTGTTTTAATAGACCACTCACAAAAATTTAATTTGGGTCATATTATCTGATTGAAGTTGTGCCCAACTTATGCATTATCAGTAAAAGAAATAATTTGTGAAACAGAAACATGGGACTGATATATTATCCAGGAGCTCTTTGTTAAAATGAAGTAGAAAGGCCCGACGTGGTGGCTCACACCTGTAATCCTAACACTTTTGAGAGGCCAAGGTGGGCTTCACTTGAAGCCAGAAGTTTGAAACCAGCCTGAGCAACAGAGCCAGACCTCATCTCTACAAAAATAAAATAAAATTAGCCTAGAATGGTGACGCATGGCTGTAGTACTAGCTACTTAGGAAGCTGATGTGGGAGGATCGCATTAGCCCAGGAGGTTGAGACTGCAGTGAGCTATGATCATGCCACTGCACTCCAGCTTGGGCAACATAACAAGACCATGTCTTCACAAAAAAGAAAAAGAGTTCATTTACTGAGCCTCAACTATGTAGGCATGTGAGACACAGCAGCATTCATATCACTTACATTCTAATAGAGTGGGGAAGGAGGGAAGGCAGAAGATAAATAACATACTAAATGGGTAAATTATGTAGGATGTTAGAAGGTGGTAAGGATTTTAGGCCAGGCATGGTGGCTTGGGGAGGCTGAGGCAAGAGGACATTTGAGCTTGGTAGTTTAAGACCAGCCTGGGCAACATAGTGAGACCCCATTTCTATTAAAAAAATACAAAAAAAGATTTTAGAAGAAAGAAAAGGTCAGGGTAAAGCAGATGAGGAGCACCAAGATCCGGGGTAGGACATGGAAAAATCAAACGAGGTGGTCACAGCAGTTCTTCTTGAGAACGGGGATTAGAACAAAGATTGGAAGGAGGAGAAGGAGTTAACCAAATAGATGTCAAAGAAATTAATCTCTAGGTTGATGGAACAGCTAAAACAAAGACCCTAAAGCTGATTGGTTGATGTCCATGCATGTTTATCATTTAAGAATAAGCATTTGTCTTCTCTGTCATTAGTTTTTATAATTTTGATGTTTTCTTTTTCTGATAATTTTATAGTTGTCATACCATTATTTTCATTCTCTTAATAATTTATACATATAAAAGGACATTTATAATGTTTAAGGAAGTTATAAACACAGTTATAAAATAAACAACTGGGAGCCTACTCTCCAAATGGAAAGTAGAACCTTATCATTACTTTTAAGTCCTGTATGCCCTGAGCTCATCCCCTCACTGCTCCTAGAGGTAACCACTATTCTGACTTTTTGAATTATAATCAATTTGCATTTCTTTATAACTTTACCATATATAGATTACTAAATAGTATATATTTTTATTATGAAATGTTCACATTCTTTGTAAGGTTTATAAAAATGGTATTCTTTTATAAGTACTATTTTTTCACTCAGATTTCTGCTCTTTTCACTGCTTTATATTTCCCTCATATAAATAAAGCATAATTCATTTATTTATTTTTTTGTGGAAGGACATTTAGGTTCTCTCCTGTCCCCCAACCTTCTTTTTTTAGTTATAAATCATGCTGTACATTCTTTACGTATCTCTTGGGGCACATATGTTGAGAGTTTCTATAGGGTGTTTACCTAGTAGTAGACTTGCTGGGTGGTAAATTATGTACATGTTCAACCTTATAAATACCAAATTGTTTTTCCAAAATGACTGGACTACTTCCAACAGCAGTATATAGCAGCTTATGTTATTCTACATCCTTTTTTATTTTATCAATCTGGTTGGTGTAAAATGGTATCTTGTGACCTTAATTTGCATTTTCTCTGATTCATAATGAAGCTGAATATCTTTTGGTATGTTTATACGCCCTTCATGTTTCCATTTTTGTAAATTTCTATTCAAATCTTTTACCAGTTTGTCTTGTGTCCAAAAGAAAATGACATCTATTTTAGTCATTGCAGTGTAATCCATTATTTTTGTTATTTATGTTGATGCTCAGATTGTTCCACATTTGTTCAACTATTCAAGCTGACTTCTCTTTCGTTTTAACATGTCCTCATTATACATTGAGCACTTTTAAAAAGAAATTAATAAGTGTTAAGTTTCATGAAATGATTTTCTACATCTGTTTAGATGATTCTGTGTATTTCCCCATCTTTAATCTGTTACTGTGATGAATTAACATTGATTTTCTAACATTAAAAAAAACTTATTTTTTGGATTAAACGCAATTTTCGCATGTTGCTGGAATGTCTGCTGTTATTTTGATAGGATTTTTACATCCTTGTTCATGAATGAGTTAGACAGTAATTATATATTTTTTAAACTTGACTTATTTTTTTCGCAAACTATTAAAAATAGTTTTTTATTTTTTTAGTATAAATCAGATTAGATGTTAAGCCTTCAGAGCTGGCCAATCACATAGTCACATAGGCAACTATGGCTCGGGGCCTTGATTCAAAGTTATAAAATTACACAGTATAGTTTGAAGTAAAACCTACCCATACTTTGTTATGTGACTTACTATTTTCTTCCTCCATTATCACTTAACAATTCCTAAATTCTTATAGTTATAAAAGGAAAAAAATATAGAATTGTTTCCAAAAAATTATTTTTCCCTTTTTTATTGTGGTAAAATACATGTAACTTAAAATTTACCACCTTAAGCATTTTAAAATATACAATTCAGTGATATTAAGTATTCACATTGTTTTACACCCATCGCCACCGTCCTATTTCCAGAACATTTTTCATCTTGTAAAACTGAAACTCTATACCCATAAAAGTCCTTATTCTTCCATCATCCCAGCCCGTGGAAACAACCATTCTACTTTCTGTCTTTATGATTTTGACTACCTTATGTATGCATGTAAATGAAATCATACATTATTTGTCTTTTTGTGACTGGGTTATTTCAATTATCCTGATGTCCTCAAGTTTCTTCTATGTTGAAGCATGTCAGAATTTCCTTCCTTTTTAAGGCTAAATAATATTCCATTATTTACACACACACACACACACACACACACACACACACACACACACACGGTTTTGCTTATCGATTCGGTCTGTCCATGGATACTTGTTTTAGCTACAGTAAATAATGCTGCTATGAACACAGGAAAACAAATATTTTTTGAGATCTTGTTTTCAGTTATTTTGAGTATGTACCCAGAAGTGGAATTGCTGAACTGATCATATGGTAAATCTATTTTTAACTTTTTAAGGAACTGCCAAACTTTTCCGTAGCAGCTGTACGTTTTGCATTCCTATGAACAGTGCACGAACTTTCATTTTCTCCATGTAATCACCAACATTTATTTTCTGCTTTTGTGATGGTAGCCATTCTAATGGATCTGAGGTGATATCTCACTGTGGCTTTTGTTTCTTAATTAAAAATCTTTATATTTTAGAAACTTTTTATTTTTAATTTTTTTTTTAGATGGCTCTCATTCTGTCGCCCAGTCTGAAGTGCAGTGGCACAATCTCGGCTCACTGTAACCTCTGCCGCCTGGGTTCAAGCGATTCTCCTGCCTCAGCCTTCCAAGTAGCTGGTATTACAGGCATGCACCCCCATACCTGGCTAATTTTTGTGCTTTTAATAGAGATGGGGTTTCACCATGTTGACAGGCTGGTCTCAAACTCCTGACCTCAGGTGATCTGCCCGCCTTGGCCTCCCAAAGTGGTGGTATTGCAGGCATGATCCACCGTGCCCAGCCAGGTTTGTAGCAAAATTGAGCAGAAAGTACAGAGTTCCCATATACTCCTTGCTTCCACCCATGTACAACCTCCACCTCTGTTGACATCCCGCACCAGAGTGGTACATTTGTTAGAATTGGTAAACTACATCACACATTATAATCACCTAAACTCTATAGTTTATATTAGGTCTCACCTTTCTGTGGGTGGTTGTTGCGGGTTTGTTTGTTTGTTTGTTGTTTGAGACAGGGTCTTGCTCTGTTGCCCAGGCTGGAGTTCAGTGGTGCAAACGTGGCTCACCACAGCCTTGACCACCTGGGCTCAAGGGATCCTTGCGCCTTGGCCTCCCAAAGTGCTAGGATTGCAAATGTGAGCCACCAGAATTGGCTTGGGTTTTGACAAATGTATGTGACATGTGTCAACCATGTAGTATCTTGTAGAACAGTTTCACAGCCATAAAATTTCTCTGTGGTCCACCTGTTCATCTCTTCTTCCCCCTAATCTATGGTAACCACTGATCTTTTTACTGTCTCCATAGTTTTACCTTTTGTAGAGTGTCATATGTTGGAACTAGACAGTATGTAGCCTTTTCATGTTGACTTCTTTCACTTAGTGAAAAGCAATTAAGTTTCCTCCAAGTATTTTCATGGCTTGATAGCTCATTTCAATTTTGATCATGATTAACATTTTAACATTATATGGGTGTACCACTGTTTATTCGCCTGTTGAAGGGCATGTTGGTTAACTCCAAGTTTGGGCAATTATTAATAAACATGCTGTAAACATCTGTGTGCAAATTTTGCATGGATGTTTTAAGTTCATTTGAGTAAATCTCAAGGAAAGTGATATTTGGATGGTATGGTAAGAGTATGCTTAGTTTTTAGGAAATTGCCAACCTGTCTTCCAAAGTGGCCATACCATTTTGCATTACCACCAGCAATAAATGAGAGTTCCTGCTGCTCTGCATCCTTGTCAGCATTTGGTGTTGTCACGGTGGATTTTGGCCATTCTAATAGATGTATAATGGTATTTCATTGTTTTAATTTGGTTGAACATATTTTAATGTGCTTTTTTGCCATCTATGTATCTTGTTTGGTGAAGTGTCTATTAAGATCTTTTGCTCATTTTTCCTTGGCTTGTTCATTTTCTTATTGTAGAGTTTTAAGAATTCTTTGTATATTTTAGATAACAGTCCCTTATCAGATGTGTCTTTTAAAAATATCTTCTCAATCTGTGGCCTGTCTTCAAAGAGCAGAAGTTTTTAATTTTAATGAAGTTCAGCTTATCAATCATTTCTTTCATAAATAGTACTTTTATTTAAGTAGTCATCACCATACCTAAGGTCATCTAGGTTTCCTCCAATGTTATCTTCTAGGAGCTTTATAGTTTTGCAATGTGGATTTAGATTTATGGTCTGTTTTGAGTTAATTTTCGTGAAGGGTGTGAAGTCTATGTCTAGATTTATTTATTTATTTTTGTATGTGAATCTCTAGTTGTTCCAGCATCATTTGTTGAAAGGACTATTTTTGCTCCACTGTATTGACTTTGCTCCTTTGTCAAATATCAGTTGGCTGTATTTATGTGAGTCTCTTTCTGAGCTCTATATTTTGTTCCCTTGATCTATTCATGTCTTCTTTCACCAGTACTACACTGTCTTGATTACAGTAGCTTTAGAGTAAGTCTTGAAGCAGGGTAGTGTCAGTCCTCTGACTTAGCTCTTCTTCAGTACTGAGTTGGCTCTATACTGAGTTTTTATATCTCTATATAAACTTCAGAATCAGTTTATTGATAACTTGCTAGGCTCATGATTGAGATTTTGCTGAATCTGTAGATTAAGTTGGGAAAAACTGACATCTTGACAATATTGAATTGCCCTGTACATGGAATAACTCTCCATGTATTTAGTTCTTTGATTATTTTCATTGAAGTTTTGTAGTTTTGCTAAGATATATTTTTTACATAGTTTGTTAAATTTGTAGAAATGTCAACTAATACAGTTGACTAAAAAATAATTCAAAGGAAGATGTAAAAATATCATTGTTTGTAGTTGGTATCATTTTGAATATTTGAGAAATCCAAATAAACTGCTACTAGAAACAGTGAAATTATATTCATTGATGCATATTTAACATAATTTTTCTATATGCACACAATCAGAAAATATGAAGATTCTTGATATAACAGCAGCAGAAATAATGGAATAAACTCAAGAAAATATGCAGGATTTATATAAAAAGACTATACTTGCCAATGCATGTAAAAGAAGATTTAAAGAAATGGATGCAACATGTATTGTTTCGGGATCTAAAGATTCAATGTTGAACAGATAGAACTATAAATTATAGCCTACATTATTGAATAAAGTAATTTTAATAATTTTATTTTTGAAACTTAAGCTGATTCTAAAATTCACATGGAAATTGATATATATGGATCAAAAATAAAACTTCTAGAAGAAAATATAGATTATTTTACTTTTCATACCTTTTTAAATTACGGAGATAAATCAAAAGACCTGAAGGAAATTAAAGATAAATTTGCTAACATAAAGATTTAGAAAATAAACATAATACAAAAAAAATACCACAAAGGTAAAAAATGAACTGAGAAAAATATTTACAATATGTTTACTTGATAAGGGGCTATATTCTTTTTTTATTATACTTCAAGTTCTGGGATACATGTGCAGAATGTGCAGGTTTGTTACGTAGGTATACACGTGCCATGGTGGTTTGCTGCATCCATCAACCTGTCATCTACATTAGGTATTTCTCCTAATCCTATCCCTCCCCTAGCCACTGATGCCCTGACAGGCCCTGGTGTCTGATGTTTCCCTCCCTGTGTCCATGTGTTCTTATTGTTCAACTCCCACTTATGAGTGAGAACATGTAGTATTTGGTTTTCTGTTCCTGTGTTAGTTTGCTGAGAATGATGGTTTTCAGTTTCATCCATGTACCTGCAAAGGACATGAACTCATCCATTTTTATGGCTACATAGTATTCTGTGGTGTATATGTGGCACATTTTCTTTATCCAATCTGTCATTGATGGGCATTTGGATGGGTTCCAAGTCTTTGCCATTGTGAGTAGTGCTGCAGTAAACATACATGTTCATGTGTTTTTATAGTAGAATAATTTATAATACTTGGGTATATGCCCAGTAATGGAATTGCTGGGTCAAAAGTTTTTCTGGTTCTAGAGTGCCCATTTGTGGTTTAACAAAATATATAAACTAGAATTTATTTATACATGTTGTCTGGAAGGATGCACAGGAAACTGTTGATGATGGTTATCTCTGGGAGTTTGAAGTATGGGATGGAGAGTGGGCTGTTTTCATCATATAGTCTCTTTTGAACAGTTTGAATTTTGTTTATTATGGATGTGCAGTTTTCACAATAAAAAACAAAGGTTTTTTGTTTTGTGTGTTACTTATATTTTTTTCTTGGATTTTTCCAGATTTCTCTTGCACTTTGTTTTGTTTTGATGTTTGGGAACTCAATGTTATTAACTTCTTATTATGCTTCTTCTTTGGTAATTATTTGGGTAAGTATTCCTTAACACTTATATGGTTGTTTTTGAAACAAATGGCTTAATTTCTTCTTCACTGGCTTAGGATTCATGAAGGTTTTCTATAGCAACTATGTCAAGTATCTTACTGAATGTTCTAGATATGATGGTGTTCAAGTACTCACTTCCAAAACAGGAAAAAAAAAGGAAAATTAGTATCATTTCAGAAATGTTTCTAAGCTTTCTTCTCCCTTCCTCCTTTCTGTTTTTATCCTACTCTTGCTCCACTTTCTGAACCCTTTCTTCTCACTGCAATCTTGTAACAGCCACCCCTCTTGATTCCACTGTGATCAGAAGATCAAGGCCTTGGTTACTTAGGGGTTTTGTTCGTTTGTTTCATTTGGTTTTAGCCCCTTGTCTACTTGTATGGAATATTCAGATGGTTTAAGTAAAGTGATGATTTGGTTTCATATTGCTAAATCGCTACCAAAAATAGCTTTAGATGATGGAGAGATTATTTTACAGAATTAGAAGAAGTGATGGAAGTTCATCTAATTTCTTCTGCTACATTTTGCAGGATGACTTTGTAAATATAAAAGCCTTCTAAAATTTGACAACTGCCTTTTTTTTGGGTGTGTTCCCCATTAAAATGTTTTGCAAACTTGTTATTCCTTATATTTAAAGTGCATGTGCTTTAGTTTCCTGATGACTTTAAAAGCATACTGTACTGTCATAATTGGAATGTATTCTACTTCTTGAATAATTAAGTTACTCAGATCATTTGGTGTTTCTTAATTACTAGAACTCATTAAATTTGAAACCTCCTTTCTCATTTATTTTACAAATAATATTTATTTAAAAACTCATTTCTCAAGAATATGCCTCTTCCCAGTCTGACCCACCACCCTTTTCAGATTGTTCCTTGAGTATATTTAGCTACAGAAATTAGCAATTAGCATGATGCCATGTTTTCAGCAACAACAACAAGAAAAATCGTAACTTTGGGATTAATAAGCATAGTTCTTAAGTTCTGTGTACTCTGTTTATTATTAGGAAAGGTGAAAAAGAACTCATCTGTATATTTTACATATGTACTTTGTCAAGTACTGCTATCACCCAGGATAAAGTACATGAATCTTGGTACTATGGACAGGGAAACCATTGAATCGAATATTACATATAAATAAAATCTAATTTAAGTACATTTTGTAGGAAATTTCTCTTCAGTTCTATATGTAAGGTATGCTGCTAGACGCTTCACACTGAGGTGTGTCTTAGGTATGAATTAAGCATATTTATGTATATTGCGTATATTTTAGTGTATAAAATAAATGATAACAGGGAATACAGCATGTTTGTGCAGATTTAACTATAAACACATATTTGCACATATTTATAATTAATCACTTTGGGACCTGAATTGTATCATATTTTGTATTTTCAGATATTCAGAAACTTCCAAAAAGATTTAATTTGGTTTCAAGTATTCATGGTTTGATCTCTAATCTTTTTTTTGCCATGTTTGAAGTAGTTTTAGCTTCCTAAGGGTAATACAGTTTGGGAGCGTTACTACCTGAAAATACTTAAGATTTAACAAGAGAAGTATTTAGTTGATCCATTCAATTCCATTTGTTATTTACCCTAAGAGTGAGTAATTTTTAGCAAAGGAAAATCTTATGCCTGTATGACTGCTGTCCAAAATAATGAAATTGTTACATCGTGGCTCATAGATAAATCAGATATGTCAGATCAGTCTTAGACATTTACATATGATGATTCCTTTTCAACTTTAAAAAGTCATGCACTGACCTAATTTACTCTGGATAATAGGGTGATACCTTGAAGTCACTGACTGTAGAAATGAGCATGTGTATGGTATGTGGAAAATTGACCTTGTGCTAAATTGTAGATACTTGAGACTCTTGTTATTTAGAAGAATTTTTTGGTACTTGGATTTATGTCTGTAAGTATTAACTATATACTATGTTATTTTCTCTATTCAGGGTATTCTGGCAATGAAACCACATTTCTTGAAAATAAATGTATCTGAACTTAGTTTATGGGTAAGAATCAATCTATTTTAATGCTTATGTTTTTTCTTCTCTAAAATATATCATTGGTTTATGTTTTACTTTTAAGAAAATGATCTGTGTAATGCAGGGGATCCAACAGTTTTATAGTATATTAGGGCTCAATTTTAATGTACCAAATTGCCCTTTTTATGAAACAGGTCAAAGTTAATCTTGTATATGTAGTTAAAGAATTCCAGTTGTATTTATTACTCATTTCATCTGAGAAACAGTGCATGTATAAGAAAGTGTAAAGGGAAATTTAACTGCAGTGGTTGTGTAAATTTTCTATAAAATATATTCATTTTTATAAGATTATATGATTATATTTTTATTGTTAAGTTATTGCCTCTTGATTTGGAGCAACATTCTTGATTTTAAATTGTGATACATGTTTTAGCATTTTCTCTTGTAGGTAGCGATATGTATTTCATGTATGATTAAAGCATTTATTTTTTTCTTCCTAGCCTATGTCTATGGAATATGAAGCGTGAAAGTTTTGTTTTCTTTTTTTAGGTTATTCAAGGATGTTTTTGGTTATTTGGAACTGTCATACTCAAGTACTTGACATCTAAAATTTTTGGTATTACAGATGATGTAAGTTCATTTTTGCTTAAATTTGAAAGACTTGAATCAAATAGGCTAAGAGTAAATTGTTTGAGGTATTCAAGTATCACTGAATGAAATTCTACGATGAAGTCTGTTCACCTATTATTTTATCTATTTAATATACTAGAAAGTAAATGCAATTGTGTATAGATTTTTGTTTTCCAAAATTAGTTTCTTGAGACAATCTCTTATTTTATTGGTCCTTCTATATTACTAAAATTTTAAGGCAGGAAACCTCTAGAGATTAAAGATCAGATTTTAAGGTCTATTCAGTCATTTTTCTCTAGCTTATTTGTAACAGGTGAAGATACCATCTTCAGAGCCTTAACTAGTGATTGTATTATAATCTCATTCTTGTTTCTCCCCAGTTTTCAAGTCATTACTTGTAAAAGGCTTTTATAAGTCTTTATAGATAATTTAATACAAATTAGTCTTATTTAGAGAAGATTTTTATTTGTTTTTGGTATCAGGGCAGGAGGGAAGATAAAATGAAAAGTCTGGCTTACAATTTTAAGGATCCTCCTTGTCCACAATTGCTTTGCCTATTTTATTTTCGTGTTTTAATCAGCATATCCTAAGTCAGGAGGCTAGCAAAGATTTAATTTAAAAAGAAAGCTGCACAAGAACCAACATGAAAGAAATAAACTACTTTTTCCCCCTATAATTTATTTTGATTGGTGCTGTTTCTTCTTTCTGAACAAGATTAATGCTGTGGTTTTGAAACTGAGTTATGTGGAGTTCTAGGACTTCCAGGACTCTTCCCTGAGGGCTCTCTACTCCCCCAGCTGCTAGCCCCTCTTTTACCCAGGATAGTTTAACCTTAATCTCTTTCATTGAGGTTTTCTTAAGGACAAGGGTTATTTTGACTTAAAACATTGAAAACACGTGAGCTATTAAATAGGTGGTCTACAATCTGGAAAGATTTTTAAACTATCGAAGTATAGTTGAAAATGTATTCATTCATTCATTCATTCATTCAGTACGTCCTGTGTGCCTGACAGAGTAGAAGGTATCCTAGAGATATACAAAACTGAGTAAGATACAGTCTAGTGGAATATTCGGAAAAGAGGAACAATTTCTAGCAGTTATAATACAATGTAATGAAGGCTATGATAAACAATTAAGTACAGAGTGCTGCAGGGTTACACAAGAGGAGCATCAGGGAAGGATTCTAGAAGTCAGCTATGAGAATGAGAGCTGAAAGGTGGGTAAGTCAGCCAATATACAAAGCATGAGCAAGAAGACAAGTGAAATAGCCCTAGTCCTGCGTTTATGAAATCTGTTTTCCTCACTGGTGGAAAATGAACCAGTTAAGGTATTAATTCAGGTTAAAGTGATTGTTGTCATTTTCTGTCATAGCCTAAATTCATGCCAGGTCCAAAAATAGGTGCTGTAGACTTCGTTATTTGCAAATTAGAAATAATTTAGTTGTAACTTTAGTATTTCTAGAAATATGTAACATCAATCAAGGGCATCGGCTCATAAATTCTTAATTTTGACATTGGTTAAAGGAAGAGAGTGGCAAGGCTACCCAGCCTTTCATTTCCTGCTGAATTCTCCACTTTTGCTGATAGTACCTCTGAGCAAAGGTTTTTAACTCTCCACCCCAAATCAGGTCAGCGTGCTCCAGTAGCAAGGGTTCTTTTCTTGACCAGCCACACTCCTCCCTGCCTCCTTCAAAAGAACTGTTGCACTAACAGTATGGGGGAGGTGGTGGTGGTGCCGAGGTGGATGGGAGCAACCTAGGTAAAAATGCCACAGACTCCCACTGTTTTTACCCAGACTTTCTGGATTTTTTTTTAATGAATGAATACTTCACACATTGTTGCTTCCATTTGGTCAATTTCTAGAACCTGGTATTAGTGGTTTTTTTTTTTTAATGGTTTTGTCCAATTTTAAAGTTGTTTGGGGGAATGGAAGTTACCAGCTTCTTCACTCTGACATATTTGGAAGTCTCCACATTTTTTGCTGTATGAGTATTGATCTAGCTTGTATCCTGGGATAAACTTTGCTTGCTCAAATGTAGTATTTTTCTATATTGGTGGATTTGGTTGGTTAATATTTATAAGGATTTTTGTCTATATTCATGAGGAATATTTGTTGTACTTTTCTTTTCTTGTAATGGTTTTGTCTGGTTTGGGTTTCAGAGTAATATTGTCTCCTAAAATTATTTGCAAGTTTTCTGTCTCCTGTTTTCAGAGAGATTTTTGTATAGAATTGTTATTATCTCTTCTTTAAACGTTTGGTAGAATTTGGCAATGAAGCCCTCATGGCTTGGAGCATTCTTTGTCGGTAGGTTTTTTACTGCAAATTCAATTTCATAAGGAACTTCTGCAGTTCATCTGGAGTGCGCTTTCTTTGTGCATAGATTTTTTACTGCAAATTCAGTTTCATTAGGAAGTTCTCCAGTTCATCTGGAGTGAGGAATTTTGCCCATTTTATATATGTCATCAAATGGATAATGCTTTTTTAATTTAGTCAGTTAAAATTCTTACTGGAATTTTTGTGTATATGCATATGTGGAAAATGATCTTTTGTTCTTTTATTGACTTCTCCTTATTTGGATTTGGAATTAATATTGGTCTCCTATTAAGAGATGGTTTTTTTTTTTGGTGTTCTTTTTTTCTATTTTTTCTACTTTCTGGCAACTTGTGAAAGGTTTTTTTTTTTTTTTTTTTAAAGTTTCATAATTCATCTGTGTTAACCATCTGAGTCTAGGGCTTTTTGGGAGGGAAAATACTTGATTTCTATTTCAGCTATTTGAATACTTTTTCTTCTATTTAAAGTTTTCTATTTCTTTTTGTGCCAATTTTGGTGTTCTATGATTTTCCGTAAATGCATCCATTTTACCTAGGTTTTATAATTTATTAGCAAATTGTATCGCATACTCTTCTTATTTTAATTATGTTGAGTCCATAGTTTTTCTCCCTTTTTCATTTTGCTTGCATCTTTTATTTTCTTCATTTTACTTGCTCTAGAGGTCTGTTGTTTTATCATTTTTAAAGTTGTACCTTTTTTTAGTCCTCTTTGGTTTTGTTGTGTTTCTCTTTGTCACCAATTTCTGTCCTTATTGCTTCTTTTTGTTTCCTCTCATCTCATACCCAAGGGAAAATGCTTAACTCTGTTGTTTTCACCTCTCTTATTTTCTGATCAATGCTTTTAAAGCTAAAATTTTCTTATAAGTATGTTGTATTTTATATGTATCTTATAGATGGGCTGTTTGTGACTTTTTTAAAGGTTAAGTTTTGTGATGTTTAGTTTCTAATCAAAATAATTTTTAAAGCAATTTCTAGGTATTTTCTAGTTTTATTGCATTTATAATCAGAAATATATATATATGGAATTTATTGTTACCTGCTTTGTGAATATTAAAATATTTCACTTGTGTTCAAGGATAATGTGTATTCTCTTTGTGAACTTTATATTTTCTGTGAGCTAATTGATTGTATTCAGCTTTTATGT
Source organism: Cacajao melanocephalus (assembly GCA_963573385.1). Classification (NCBI taxonomy): domain Eukaryota; kingdom Metazoa; phylum Chordata; class Mammalia; order Primates; family Pitheciidae; genus Cacajao; species Cacajao melanocephalus. The sequence continues at coordinate 37,888 of CAUYLG010014929.1, read as the reverse complement.
TAACTTTTGTCAACTTTTTTATTCTAGGAGGCAGTGTTTAACATTTTCAGTGAACACTGTCAACTTTTCTATTTCTTCCTATAGTTTTTTCAGTTCTTATTCTGTGTGCTTTGAATCTGTGTTTTTAACTGCAGATATTTTGGCAATATGTATAATTTTTTTATTTTATTAGCATATAATATCTCTTTTCATATTTTTTTTCTTGAATTCAGTTTTGTGAGACATTATAATTGCTGACAGGTTTCTTTGTTTCAAACTTACCTGGTGTATCCTCTTCCATTCTTGTATTTTAAACCGTTCAGCATACTTTTAAGTATGTCTTTTAGTGACAACATAATATTGGATTTTTTTTCCCTTAAGTCCAGTTTGAGCATCTGTCCCTTAATTAGTGAATTTACACTCTTTACATATATGAAAATTGTCATAATACTAGGACTTAGTTTCTTTAATTTTGTTTGGTATTTGTTTTCTTATGCTGTTTTAGGTGCTGTATAGTCTTCCTATTGATTTATTAAACTTATTAGCATACATTTCTTCACCCAGCAAGACACAGTATTTTGAAATGCTTCGTCACATACCCACCATTTAGTTCCTACTCTTACCCTGTTCTTTCTGCTTCATGTAGATAATCATACAGAATTGTAGTCATGGTTTGTCCCAAATATAATTTCTCCTCCTTTCTTTGGTCTTTGCAACATCTTTCTAAATAAAGACAATTAGCTAAGACCATAGAAGAGAGAGCTCATGCATGCCCTCACTTGCCAAATGTTTGGCAAATTGAACATTTGGTAAATGTTTTATGTCTTTGAGCCCTAGTTTTCTTATTTATATAGTGAAAATAAATCCACATTCCTCATGTGGGTTTTTTAGGAGGTAAATGTGGTAGTATGAGTGAGAATGCTTGATAACATGTAAATAATTATGTGGGAGTTGATAGTCAGAAAGTGCCTTTTATTCCAATGCCTACCCATTTCTACTTCACTCAAGTACTCTTTTCAATCTTCTTTTCAGAATTAGTATTTCCTTTTCTTTACCCTATAGCCCTTTGTCCTTTTATGACTAAGAGAAGTCTGCATGTGTTCCCAAGCCCACAGCTGCTGGTAGGCTCCAGCAAAGGAGATACTGTGTAGCCTGTTTCACCAGGTTTAGCACAGTAAGCTGGGAAAACCCAAGGGAAAAAGCCTTTGGGATGTCGACGAGTGAGGAAGGTAGGGTGTCATTGGAGCTATCACTTACCAGCAAAAGAAGGGAACTGTGAAGGTAGAGGAATATAGCATTTCCTTCTTTAACAAAAGCAGTCTTGGTATGAAAACAGTGGGCTCCATAATGTAATGAAAACTCTTTCAGATACTGTTGAAATTAAAATATATTATTGCAGTATATGGCTTAATGTGATGGTAACTTTATTTCTTACCAGGCTCATATTGGCAACTTATTAACTTCAAAATTCTTCAGTTACAAGGATTTTGATACTTTATTGTATACCTGTGCAGCGGAGTTTGACTTTATGGAAAAAGAGGTAAGATGTGATTTCTAGTTCTGATTCCTAAGGTTTTGGCCCATACGTTTTTCATAAAGGGTGCTCCTCTTAGATCAGACACTCTGTGTGCTGTTATCTCAGTTTGAAGGAATGGAAAATCTGGCAGCTTAGAGGAAGATTTTTCTATTTACATTAGTGCAGCTCCCTGAAATATATGGCCTTTACTCATTTTGATAATTTAGAAATACACATTCAGACTAGAAGTGGTTTTCCAGGTGAGTAAACACAAAGGCATTTCAAGTTGCCATTTTTCAGTGATAGCATTAATTTAGTCATGCTCTCAAACTCTTACATTTTCACTCATTTTGTGGTTATTTAAATAGATATTTGCTTTGAAACGTCAAGTCCAAGCTTTTCATTCCAACAGCGTTTTTCTTTCTAAAACTGTATTCAGATGTTTAGAAGGAAAGCAGAGAGTAGTTTAGTGGATTGTGAGACAGAATCCTGCAATTTTGCTTGATGTTCTTGAACAAGCAACTCTCATTCCTTGTGTTACAGTTTACTAGTTTCTAGTAGCGTGCTGTAAACAGATATTGCAAAGACAAAATGAGGTAATGCATAGGAAAATACTTTGATATTTTAAAGAAATATTTAAATAAATAAAATACTAATTTGCTGTACTTTATGAGATGGTTCAGTTCATCTAACAACAAACATGTATATATGTGCCTTTTTTCACACCAACCATGTCGTACTGATTAATTATATTATCAGTGACACATTTTCCTTCAAAGTGGTGTGTGTGTGTGCGTGTATGAAACTGGCCAACAATATTCTATTGACATCCCTAATGATACCATGTGTTACCCCAGTGTCCAGAATTCCAGACCAATGGATGACAGGGCACCACAGAGCAAACTTTTATCTACCAGCCATTCTGAATTGAGTGTGTCCTGCAGAGGTACTGTTTACTCCAGTGGCCTGTCAGTCTTCATTTATTGTGTTCTGGCAAATGGTTTTGACACACAATGGCTGACAAAGGTATATGAGTTATAATGTTAAACCTGCTGAAACAAATACAGGAAGCATATCTTGCAAGACATTGAAATGCATGTTCACAGGAGATCAAGACTCCTTCAAATATTAGAGAATTAGGATGTGGTAGAAGTTCTTTAATGTTATTAAGAACATCATAACATACTGCTACAACCTGAGAGTATTAAATGTAAGTTGTGTGATGAAAGAAATAATTTATAAGACATAGTATGACTTCAGTTAATTTGAAGAAAATAGCAAAGTTGTTTCCAGCATGCCATTCCTCATCACTGTAAATATCTGAATTCATAAGGACTATGCTGTAGAGACAGAGTAGAGTGCCAGTTCAGGGAACATATGTTCCAGTTATGTTACACACATCCAGTGGAGAAAAGGGGAAAATTTAACATGGTATTTCCTAACATGATATCACACTGACGTGAAAAGATGCTTAAGGTATATAATGGAGTAAACAAAATGATACAGTCTTATTAACCCATAATTAACACACACAAAAGTAAAAAAAGTGTAAAACAGTTTTTTTCCATTGGAGAGATAATTGAGGGGTGCGCAGGATTACAATGTGTAGAGCTTTGTTATTAAATTTATTTCTGTGTTTTTTTTCTGTTACTAAAGAAAATGTAAAAGTGTGTTTTGTTCTCATAAACATTGATCATTATTTTGTGTGTGCGTGAGAGAGAAAGTGTGTGTGTGTTTCAGGGATAATATTTTCATCCCCCACAAAATATACAGGAAAAGCTTATTATATTTAAAGGAGCTTTACTTATGTTAGGTAAATATTAAGTTGGTCTCTAGTTAGATAAGTAGCATGCAAAAAGTGAACAGTAATCTCTTCAGTCACATTTCACACTTACAGGTGTCTGGGTACTGTATTTTTAGTGTTTCAACTCAAGATTTTGGGGAAGTTCATTTCTTTGTAAATGCACCTTCCTTTTTATGATGGCAGTCAGTGGGTAGATTGTTGAATGTTCATATTTCTCTAGTTTTAGAAATTCACCTATTATTTGAAATGAAGTTTTGTTTGGTTAAAATATTTTGTTCTAACAAAACATCTCTTTGTATTTCAGACTCCACTGAGATACACAAAGACATTATTGCTTCCAGTTGTTCTTGTAGTGTTTATTGCAATTGTTAGAAAGGTATGTCCATCACTTAAGAGGTCTTTCTTAAAACAAAATATTTTCTTGTTTTTACATAGTAGTTCCACATACTTGGCCACATATTAACCTGAAACAGTGTTTTATATGGGCTTACTGTAACTTATTCTCTGTTTTCTTAGTGATAGTTTTTTATAGACATTTATACATCTTCATTCTATCTGCTGGCATAAAATTAGACGTAGGAAAAGGATGGCTCAAGTTTCAATAGTCGTGTATTTTGGAAGACATGATCAGAGACCATATTGACCCAGATGCAACTTGCCTATGTAAATGATTACTGGCTTTTAACATAAATATTTTTCTAAAATGTTTACTATATACCTTTCTAAGTGACTTGTCCAGTGTGCAGTACCTCCTGGATTGTGTTTATTATTCATCAGAAAGAAAAAAATAGAGTATTTGCAGTGTGTTGATGAACTAGATAAAATGTTTAGTTCCCCAACTTGGCTTTGATAATAAAATTCTAAGCCCAGATATAAATAAGATCAAAGAAGACTAACTGTTTAACAAAGAAAAGAGCAAGTGTGATATTCCTTTTCTTTTTTTCTTTCAAGAATTGTGCATTCTGTAACCAAATGTGTCCTAAGAGAGTGAATAGAAATTAATCTGTGGTGGAAAAAGAGATTACAGACCTTAAAAGTTTCCTGATCTGTAGCCAGTGATTTCTGTGTTAACACAATTTCGTTTATTTGTAGAATATTCTGAACTATAACAGTTGTTCACATTATATATTTGTACTCTGCCTTGTATAGAACATTTTCACATGAGTATTTAAATTGGTTATTTGACAACTCTGTGAGGTAGACAAATGTTATCATCCCCATTTTAACATGCAGAACTGAAAGATCAGAGATGTTGTTAGGGGCCTCACATCATGTCCATTAAAAAGGAAGGGAAGAGTGAGACTCCGGCTCTACACCTTCCCCCATCACTGGTCTACATCTGGCATTCAGCTGTGTACTCTGACAGCACTTTTCATCTCTAATCAGTTAATAAAGTTAATGATCAGTTCCTGCTGTGTACTAGGCTTCGCATGTGCTTTGCACTTTTATATACTTTATGTGGATTTGCACCTAGTGGGTACTCAAAAAATACTAAGCATTGGCCATCCAGAACATAAGCAAAAGACAGCAACCTAAGTGGTGCAAGATGATGAAAACTATTAGGTGGGCTGTTCAGTTTAAAGAGGAAAAGATTCAGATGGAAAGCGGATAATTATTTTGAAATATGTTAAAAGCCTGCCCCCTGAAAATAAGGTTACACACAATCTAGCTCCTTAGAATTATGGCCAATTCCAGGCAGAACTGATCTGTACTGATAAGGAAAGTGTTATACAGATTCAAGCAGCAGGTGGGTGGTTCTTCCAAAGGCTAGATTACAACCTGTCAGCAGTGTTGTAGAGAATATCCATGCTGGAGATAGGATTTTAGATTAGATGGCCTCCCTGTTACTGCTAAATATGAAAGCACAGTGACTGTGTTTCAAATGCTTCTAGCTGTAATTATCAACCTCTGAGCCAGCTCTCTAGTTTTCTGTGTGTACAATTAAGGAGAGGTATTGCCAACAATGTTGGCATGGTGGCAGCTGCACTGAATGTGAATTTGAAGCCAGAAGATTTGGTTTCAAGACTGCAGTGCTTCTCAGTAGTTGTCTACTTACAGGGAGATTATTTAATCCATCTGAGCCTGTTGCTCATTTACAAAATGAGGATAATATAATCTACCCAACATGGTTGTTGAATATTAGCTTTGATCAAATACTATTCAAATGTAAGATTATGTTGTTGTGATTGTTATTTTCTGAGTTATGTCTTATCTTCATACTTATATTTTTCATTAAAAGTTTTACAGTTTAGAAGATACTTTAGTTAAAATATTATTTTCCCCAATACAGCTTTTCTAAAGTGTTTCAAAATCTGTTTACAGATTATTAGTGATATGTGGGGTGTCTTAGCTAAACAACAGACACATGTAAGGTAAGTATGCTACTAAGAATTTTGTTAACCTCCTCTGTTCATTTATTAAATAGATAATGATTTTATACTTACATGTTATATGCCTAATATTAGATAATTGATGTGTTTATTGTGGTCATTTCCCTTCTTGGCATTTCTCCTTATTTCCTGTCTATGCAGAACACAGCACATCACTTATTCATCCTTCAGATGTCATCCAGTACAATCTGACAGTAGCCCTGCACATAATCTACACTTGAAGGGCACAGTTTTGTACTTCAGCAGGGAAAGTAAATTATTATGTGAGTGGTTTTAGGACCAGTAGACTGCCTTTTGGGAAATGAGCAGGGAAATATAAAACTGGATTCATACTTCACTTTTTACATAAAATAAATTTCAGATGAAGCAGAGAATTAGGTATAGAAAAAAAAATGAAACCTCAAAATTAACCGAAAGGATATGTTTTAATCTTAGAGAGGCCTGTGGCATGCTTGGTATTTTCTACCATCACACCCTTTATCTTCCTGTTTTACCATTTATCACCTTTGTTCTTAAATACTGATGTGTCATCTGTATCTCCTGAAGAGACTGATCATTTGTTCAGCACTTTATATACAGTTCCTGCAGGATTGTAAAGAATAGTAGTTAAATGAGTGAGTATTTATATGACTAATGAACATGAAAAGGTAGTCTTAATCCTCTGATAAAGATATTCAGGTTAAAGTGAAGACCTTTTTACTTATCATATTTCTAAAAATTAATAATGCATCCAATGCTTACAAGGGTGGGAGGTAGTAGATGGGAGGGAAATTTGGCAGTACACAGTAAAACATGCAGTGAGCTTGTCCTTTAACCCTGCAGTTCCACCAGTGCAAGTGTACCCTCAAGAGATGCTCACAGAAATAACAGAGATGATGGAGAGAAGTGCCTTTTGTAGTATTGTGTGTAATGTGAAAAATGGAAACATCCAAAATATCTGTCATGATCCAATCAGAGTGGAATTTTAGGCCATCTTTATGGAAATAGGTCCATCATGCATTATTGAATTTTAAAAATTGCCTGTGTGTGTGTGTATACATGATGATTATGCTTCTGTTTAAAATTTGGAGATTTTTATGTGTTTATCTGTGCATAGAAGTGATCTGGAAAGACAAAACCTGTAACTATTAAGAGTGTAGGATTGGAAGGTGAAGTGTGAAAGTAGTTTTAACTTTACTTTTATTCTTTTGTGGGTTTTTTGGCGGGACAATGATTGTCAAATGTATGTATCTATATTTTCTTTTATAATCTGAATATACACAGCCTTATATTATCCCCTCACCTCCAAGTATCTGCCAACATAATGATAAATTATTGCTCATATTCCTGAGAGAATTCTTGTTCTCATTTAGAAACAATTTACTGTAACTATGCCCTTGTTTATACCTGTAACATTTCAGTTGAGGGCTAGTGGGGAAAGAAGAAGGTTCTGGTTTACAATGCCAAAATTTTTCTTCATTTGAGCTGAAATTATTTCTGAAGAGCTCAGGAAGAAGCTACAAAGTTTCAGCTCTAGTATGCAACTCTGGAAGAGGAAGGTGGAAGTTTTCACGGAAATAAAGCTGTCCCTTCAAGAATAACTCACCTATAGAAATAATTATAGGAAACCATTGAGCTTCATAGGGTTTTCAATTCAAATAGGATCAGAGCTCTTTTTTGGAAGAGGAGTGGCACGTTGACATTTTATTTTGCATAACTACCAAATCCAGTGTAAAGAGGAGAAGAGTAGGACATAAATTTTAACTATCAAAGATGTGAATGCCAATATTCTCTTTACTCAAAGACCCAGAAAGTAGAATAGAGGCAGCATGATGTAGTAAAAAGTATATTGGCTCTGAAGTCAGTCAGAATATAGTCCTGGCTGCCACTTAGTAGCTCTGTGATTCCCTTTCCTTGGCTGTAAATTGAGGTAATAAATGGTTGGAGGATTAGAGTTAGTGGAATGTACTAAGCATATTAACATTGTAAGAGCTCAACAAATGGTAACTGATAGTTTTTACTTGGTGTGAAGAAGAATAAAGAAAGAACTGTTTCATCTGCTTCACTAGCCCCTTATGTTTCCTGAGTTTGCTAATACATCATTTTTGAGGCCAAATTCTCAAATTAGATTATATGCTACCTGGATTAACAGTTTATTAATACACTTGTTCATTCATTTAAAAAAAAAGTTGAGCTCTAAATGCCAGGCATTACTCTAGGTCTTGGGAACATATCAGTGCTTAAAAAAGAGGGAGTGTGTGTTGTCAGCTCACACATTTCTGTCTCTGACTCGGACTTCTCCCTTGAACTCAGATTTATACATGTAACCACCTGTTTGTCATCTATACTTGGGTGCGTAGTGAGAATCTCAAATTTCTTTTTCATTCCGTGCTTTGCTGGGGTATCACCAGTGAGGGAGCTGGGACACCACAGTGTGCCTTTGTTGTCCTAATAAATACCCATGTAGTCAAATAGTCAGGATATAATACAACATTGTCATTCTTCATAATGCTTAAAAGAGTATAGCACCAGTTTTGGCATGTAACTTTTAGCTATTTTGATTTGCCTATATGTGTCCTGAGAGAATGTTACAGAAGTTGTAAAACGCCTATTTGCAAGATGAAAATGCAAACATGAAGTAAGTACTTCAATAACGAATTGATAGCAATATATTTTTTTCTGTTCCAGAAAACACCATTTTGATCATGGAGAGGTAAAGACTTAATATTATTATAATTTTATTTATCTTAAAGTTGCATGTATTTGGACTTCCCTTTCTAGTTCCAGTTTCTAACTTGGTTGGCAGTTGTCAGTAATCACCTTGAAAAAATAGCCTGGTATTATGTGTTTTTATGAGAATGCTACATACATGCAGATTCACTGACCATTCATTTGTTAAAATTAACTAGAAAACTCATTTGTTAAAATTAACTAGAAAACTCATTTTTTCTGCTCTGATCATCTTTATGCTAATAGCAGTTGATTTCTGGAGCCCATTTAGACATACGTGTGAGGTGTCTTTTGCATGATTGGAAATCACTTTCCTCTGTGCTCACCTTGCTTGAAGCTTCAGAGATGTGGTTGGTTACTACTCCCATCCCTAGTGATCCAGCCTGCTTTTGAGGGCAGTTCCAAGGTAGAGTCCTCAGATCTTGAGGCAGCAGTCATTTCTTTTACCACTTTCTTTTTTTGGTCTGATGGTTGCATCAAGGTAGATTCAGAAATGTGGGCTTTATTAACGACAGATTTGACTGAGAATCACAGAAACACTTGCCTTAATGACTTTATAATTTTAGCCTTCCACTAAAATGGAACAGTTTGAAAGTGAATTTTAAGAATTGTTTTAGAAATTTCAGAAACCAAAGTTGTACTAGTTTTTGTTACTAAGGAGAACGTACCCTTTTCTGCATATTGCCGGCTTAGTATTCTTAAACTTCACAAACAGTAGGAGTAAAAAATATTTTCTTTTTTCTTTCAGCTGGTTTATCATGCTTTGCAATTGTTAGCATATACAGCCCTTGGTATTTTAATTATGAGACTAAAACTCTTCTTGACACCCCACATGTGTGTTATGGCATCACTGATCTGCTCAAGACAGGTAACATGTTATGTTGGAGTATAGCTACTATGGTAATTCTAGCCTTTATTATTGAGTGGCCCTAAAATAATGAATTACAAAGTCTTTTAGGTGATTATAGTTAAAGCTCTTTATGGTTTTGTAGTTATTTTTCTTAAAGGGTAAGGAGGGCCAAAGCTGATCATTTTCTGTCTTTCTAAAGACTTCTAAAATAGTTATTGGTGTACAGCAAACACTGATTTAGTACAGGCTGAGTTCATGAGTGATTACTGTAGGTGCTGATAGAAAGCAGAGCTTAATTGTACAAATAATAACTTTTTGTTGCATTCATGTCACAAAGAATTCTAACAATTGATTTCAAGTTATAAGTGCTTGCAAATTATATGTTCTTTTTTTAGTATCAAACTTAAACCTTTTTTTTTTTTTTCAGTTACTTGGTGCACATTGTGTGCACATTGACGACTTGTGCTTTTTAAACTTTAGTTTAAGCCTTCTTTGGTGGTTTTCTGCCTGTTTTTCCTGGATAACTGCCTTCTTGCTCTGTATTCACAGATTTTTATGCCTTTCCATAATGTCAGCTTTCCATTAGTCAATCCACCTAGGTAGAACAGCAGCACCTCTCTTAAATGTAGCAGACATTCACTAAGCACCTACACTGTGCACTCTAGGATGGGAGATAGAGTAGTGGACAAAGAAGTAAAAAACCAGTGTTTATAAGCCCTAAGGAAACTTGAAATCTAGCTCTGCAGACATTTAGAGAAAGATCAGGAGAACAAAGTGTTGTTATGGAGTGTGGACTATTTGAATGTGGAAAAAATTAGCCAGCCTTGAAGTTCCCAATCAGAATGTTGCATTATGTTAGAAGGGCACTGCCTTCCACTTTTCTGACTCTTCAGGCTGGCACAGGAAAGGAGGCTGGGTGGAATCCTTTAATCTTGAGTCTTATTCTGCAGCATGAATAATGATATAGGTTGGTACAAACGTAACTGCAGGTTTTGCTATTTTAATGACAAAACCTGCCATTACTTTTATACCAACCGGATAGAAAGTGTCATCCAGGGCAGGTTTTGCAAGTGTGGGGTTTCTGCTGTCACACAGGGCCTCGCGTTCAGAAGGACCCTGAACTTGGTTGAATATTTGCTGCTGCTGTTTTGAACTTCTTACTAATTTTTGAACAAGGGACCCCACATTTTTGTTTTGCCCTGGGCCTTATACATTGTGTAGGTAGGTATGGCTTTACTTGAATTTGAGAGTAGAGAAAGCAGATTGAGAAAAGAGCTTTCTATATTGTGTTCCACTTACATAAGGCTGATGGTAGAATTCTTTTGATCCCAAAGATTATTATTTTGGGGCTTTTTCTTTAGGATAATTATCCTTTATCTGGGCCTCTAGCAGAGGCCACGTTCTTCTCTGGGAAGAAGTTTTGCATAATAGATACGTACTACTTTATACTAACAATTACCAATATATTCTCAATTTGGTTTCAGCTATTTGGATGGCTCTTTTGCAAAGTACATCCCGGTGCTGTCGTTTTTGCTATATTAGCAGCAATGTCAATACAAGGTTCAGCAAATCTGCAAACCCAGTGGAATATTGTAGGGGAGTTCAGCAATTTGCCACAAGAAGAACTTATAGAATGGATCAAATATAGTACTAAACCAGGTAAATAAAAAAGTCATATTATTTAGCTGTTTTTCCCACAATTTTATATACCACTGCAAACTCTTAAACCCAAGTTACTTCCAGTAATCTTACTCTTTCTAAGCAGTGTTGCTTTTAGAATATCCAAAACAAAGGAGATATTAATCCTGTTTAAATAGTTCGCAGGGGAAAGTTATACGTATGTTCTTAGTAATTTATTCTGCTATTTTTTAAATTGTACTTTAAGTTCTGGGGTACATGTGCAGAACATGCAGGTTTGTTACATAGGGATACACGTGGCATGGTGGTTGGCTGCATCCATCACCCCATCATCTACCTTAGGTATTTTTCCTATTGCTATCCGCCCCCCCAGGCCCCTACCACCCGATGGGTCCCAGTGTGTGATGTTCACCTCCCTGTGTCCATGTGTCCTCGTTGTTCAACTCCAACTTATGAGTGAGAACAGGCAGTGTTTGATTTTCTGTTCTTGTGTTAGTTTGCTGAGAATGATGATTTCCAGCTTCATCCATGTCCATCCAAAGGACATGAACTCATTCTTTTTTTACGACTGCATAGTATTCCATGGTGTATATGTGCCACATTTTCTTTATCCAATCTATCATTGATGGGCATTTGGGTAGGTTCCAAGCCTTTATGTGTGCATGTGTGTTTATAATAGAATGATTTATAATTCTTTGGGTATATACCCAGTAATGGAATTGTTGGGTCAAATGGTATTTCTAGTTCTAGATCCTTGAGGAATGGCCGCACTGTCTTCCACAATGGTTGAACTAATTTATACTCCCATCAGCAGTGTAAAAGTGTTCCTATTTCTCCACACCCTCTCCATCATCTGTTGTCTCCTGACTTTTTAATCATTGCCATTCTAACTGGCGTGAGATGATATCTCATTGTGGTTTTAATTTGCATTTCTCTAATGACCAGTGATGATGAGCTTTTTTTTATATGTTTGTTGGCTGCATAAATGTCTCCTTTTGAGAAGTGTTTGTTCATATCCTTCAGCTACTTCTTGATGGCGTTGTTTGTTTCCTGTAAATTTGTTTAAGGTCTTTTTAGATTCTGGATACCAGCCCTTTGTCAGATGAGTAGACTGCAAAATTTTTCTCCCAGTCTGTAGGTTGCCTGTTCACTTTGTATTAGTTTCTTTTGCTGTGCGGAAGCTCTTTAGTTTAATTAGATCCCATTTGTCTATTTTTGGCTTTTGTTGCCGTTGCTTTTGGTGTTTTAGTCATGAAGTCGTTGCCCATGCCTGTGTCCTGAATGGTATTGCCTAGGTTTCCTTTTAGGGTTTTTACGGTTTTAGGTCTTATGTTTAAGTCTTTAATCCATCTTGAGTTAATTTTTGTATAAGATGTAAGGAAGGGATCCAGTTTCAGTTTTCTGCATGTGGCTAGCCAGTTTTCCCAACACCATTTATTAAATAGGGAAGTCTTTGCCCATTGCTGAAGGTGTGTGGTGTTATTTCTGAGGCCGCTATTCTAAGTTCCATTGGTGTATTTATCTGTTTTAGTACCAGTACCATGCTGTTTTGGTTACTGTAACCTTGTAATATAGTTTGAAGTCAGGTAGCATGATGCCTCCAGCTTTGCTTTTTTTGTTTTTTGTTTTTGCTTATAATTGTCTTGGCTATGTGGGCTCTTTTTTGGTTCCATATGAAATTTAAGGTGTTTTTTTCCAATTCTGTGAAGAAAGTCAGTGGTAGCTTGATAAGGATAGCATTGACTCTATAGATTACTTTGGGGAGTATGGCCATTTTCACAATATTGATTCTTCCTAACCATGAGCATGGAATGTTTTTCCATATATTTGTGTCCTCTCTTATTTCCTTGAGCAGTGGTTTGTAGCTCTCCTTGAAGAGGTCCTTCATATCCCTTGTAAGTTGTATTCCTAGATGTTTTATTCTCTTTGTAGCAGTTGTGAATGGGAGTTCACTCATGTTTCTCTGTTTCTCTGTTATTGGCGTATAAGAATGCTTGTGATTTTTGCACATTGATTTTGTATCCTGAGACTTTGCTGAAGTTGCTTATCAGCTTAAGGAGATTTGGGGCTGAGATGATGGAGTCTTCTAAATATACAATCATACCGTCTGCAAATAGAGACCGTTTGAGTTCCTCTTTACCTATTTGAATGCCCTTTCTTTCTTTCTTTTGCCTGATTGCCCTGGCCAAAACTTCCAATACTATGTTGAATAGGAGTAGTGAGAGAGGGCGTCTTTGTCTTGTGCCAGTTTTCAAAGGGAATGCTTCCTGTTTTTGCCCATTCAGTATGATATTAGCTGTGAGTCTGTCATAAATAGCTCTTATCATTTTGAGATACATTCCATCAATACCTAGTTTGTTGAGAGTTTTTCGCATGAAGGGTTGTTGAATTTTGTCGAAGGCCTTCTCTGATCTATTAAGATAATCTTGGTTTTTGTCTTTGGTTCTGTTTACATGATGAATTATGTTTATTGATTTGCATATGTTGAAGCAGCCTTGCATCCCAGGGATGAAGCTGACTTGATCTTGATGGAAAAGCTTCTCGATGTGCTGTTGGATTCAGTTTTTTGCCAGTATGTTATTGAGGATTTTCACATCAATGTTCATCAAGGATATTGGCCTGAAATTTTCTTTTTTAGTTGTGTCTGCCAGATTTTGGTATCAGGATGATATTGGCCTCATAAAATGAGTTAGGGAGGATTCCCTCTTTTACTGTTGTTTCAAATAGTTTCAGAAGGAATGATACCAGCTCCTCTTTGTACTTCTGTTAGAATTCAGCTGTGAAACCATCTAGTCTTGAACTTTCTTTGGTTGGTAGGCTATTAATTCCTGCCTCAATTTCAAACCTTGTTATTGATCTATTCAGGGATTTGACTTCTTCCTGGTTTAGTCTTGGGGAGGGTATAAGTGTCCAGGAATTTATCAATTTCTTCTAGATTTTCTGTTTTATATGCATAGAGGTGTTTATAGTATTCTCTGATGGTAGTTTGTATTTCTATGGGATCAGTGGTGATATCACCTTTATCATTTTTTATTGCATGTTTGATTCTTCTATCTTTTCTTCTTTATTAGTCTGGCTAGTGGTCTATCTGTTTTGTTGATCTTTTCCAAAAAACCAGATCCTGGATTCATTGATTTTTTTTTTTTTTGAAGGGTTTTTTTGTGTCTCTATCTCCTTCGGTTCTTCTCTGATATTAGTTATTTCTTGCCTTCTGCTGGCTTTTGAATTTGTTTGTTCTTACTTCTCTAGTTCTTTTAATTGTGATGTTAGGGTATCGATTTTAGATCTTTCTGCTTTCTCTGTTGGGCATTTAGTGCTATAAATTTCCCTCTACAAACTACTTTAAATGTGTCCCAAAAATTCTGGTACTTTGCGTCTTCTCATTGGTTTCAAAGAACACCTTTATTTCTCCCTTTATTTTGTTATTTATCCAGTAGTCCTTTAGGAGCAGGTTGTTCTTTTTCCATGTAGTTTTGCGATTTTGAATGAGTTTCTTAATCCTGAGTTCTAATTTGATTGCACTGTGGTCTGAGAAACTGTTTGATTTCTGTTATTTTGCATTTGCTGAGGAGTGTTTTACTTCCAATTGTGTGGTCAATTTTAGAATAGGTGCAATGTGGTGCTGAGAAGAATGTATATTCTGTTGATTTGGGTTGGAGAGTTCTGTAGATGTCTATTAGGTCCATTTGGTCCAGAGCTGAGTTCAAGTCCTGGATATATTTGTTACTTTTCTGTTTTGTTGATCTGTCTAATATTGACAGTGGGGTGTTAAAGTCTCCCACTATTATTGTGTGGGAGCCTTAAGTCTCTTTGTAGGTCTCTAAGAACTTGCTTTATGTATCTGGGTGCTCCTGCATTGGATGCATATATATTTAGGATAGTTAGTGCTTCTTATTGCATTGATCCCTTTACCATGATGGTTTAAAGTCTGTTTTATCAGAGACTAGGATTGCAACCCCTGCTTTTTTTTTTGCTTGGTAAATCTTTCTTCATTACTTTATTTTAAGCCTATGTGTGTCTTTGCACATGAGATGAGTCTCCTGAATACAGCACACTGATGGGTCTTGACTCTTTATCCAGTTTTTCAGTCTGTGGGCATTTAGCTTATTTACATTTAAGGTTAATATTGTTATGTGTGAATTTGATCCTGCCATTATGATCTAGCTGATAATTTTGCTCATTAGTTGATGTAGTTTCTTCCTGTCAGCAATGGTCTTTACAATTTGGTATGTTTTTGCAGTGGCTGGTACTGGTTGTTCGTTTTCATGTATAGTGCTTCCTTCAGGAGCTCTTGTAGGGCAGGCCTGGTGGAGACAGAATCTCTCAGCATTTGCTTGTCTGTGAACGGTTTTATTTCTTCTTCACTTATGAAGCTTAGTTTGGCTGGATATGAAATTCTAGGTTGAAAATTCTTTTCTTTAAGAATGTTAAATATTGGCCTCCACTCTCTTCTGGCTTGTAGGGTTTCTGCAGAGAGATCCGCTGTTAGTCTAATTGGCTTCCCTTTGTGGGTAACCCGACCTTTCTCTCTGGCTGTCCTTAGCATTTTTCCTTCATTTCAGCCTTGGTGAATCTGATGATTATGTCTTTGGGTTGCTCTTCTTGAGGAGTATCTTTGTGGTGTTCTTTGTATTTCCTGAATTTGAATGTTAGCCTTCCTTGCTAGATTAGGGAATTTCTCTTGGATAATATTCTGAAGAGTGTTTTCCAACCTGGTTTCATTCTCTGTCACTTTTAGGTAAATTGATCAAACATAGATTTGGTCTTTTCATGTAATCTCATATTTCTTGGAGGCTTTGTTCATTTCTTTTCACTCTTTTTTTTCTCTATTCTTGTCTTCCTGCTTTATTTCATTGAGTTGATCTTCAATCTCTGATATCCTTTCTTCTGTTTGATTAATTCAACTATTGAAACTTGGGTATGCTTCATGAAGTTCTCGTGCTGTGTTTTTCATCTCCATCAGGTGGTTCATGTTCTTCTCTAAACTGGTTATTCTAGTTAGCATTTCATCTAACCTTTACTCAGGATTCTTCGCTTGGTTGCATTGGGTTAGAACAAACAAAATAAGTTTGTTATTACCCACCTTCTGAAGCCTGCTTCTGTCAGTTTGTCAAGCTCATTCTCCGTCCAGTTTTGTTCCCTTGCTGGCGAGGAGTTGTGATCCCTTAGAGAAGAAGTGTTCTGGTTTTTGGAGTTTTCAGCCTTTTTGCGCTTGTTTCTTCCATCTTTGTGGATTTATCTTCCTTTGGTTTATGAAGTCTGTGACCTTTGGATGGGGGTCTCTGAGTGGACATCCTTTTTGTTGATGTTGGAACTATTTCTTTCTGTTTATTAGTTTTCCTTCTAACAGGCCCCTCTGCTGCAGGTCTGCTGGAGTTTGCTGGAGGTCCACTCCAGACCCTGCTTGCCTGGGAATCACCAGTGGAGACTGCAGAACAGCAAAGATTGCTGCCTGTTCCTTCCTCTGGTAGCTTCATCCCATAGGGGTACCTGCCAGATGCCAGCCAGAGCTGTTCCGTATGAGCTGTCTCCCAGTCAGGGTACACGGGGGTCAGGGAGCTACTTGAGGAGGCAGTCTGTCCCTTATCAGAGCTAAAACACTGTATTGGGAAATCCGCTGTTCTCTTCAGAGCCTGGGATGTTTAGGTCTGCTGAAGCTGTACCACCACTACTGCTCCTTTTCCCAGGTGTTCTGTCCCAGGAAGTTGGGGGCTTTATTTATAGGGCCCTGATGGGCTGCTGCCTTTTTTCAGAGATGCTCTGCCCAGCGAGGACATCTAGTGAGACAGTGCCTGCAGCTGCTGATCTGTGTTGGGCCCTGCCCAGATGGGATTTTCTGGCAGCTTTGCTTATAGTGTGGGGTTGAAACCACCTACTCAAGCCTCAGCAATGGCGGATGCCCCTCCTCCCCACCAAGCTCGAAGGACCCAGGTCAAGCTCAGATTGCTGTGCTGGCTGTGAGAATTTCAAGCCAGTGGATCTTAGCTTGTTGGTCTCCATGGGGGTAGGACCCGCTGAGCCAGACAACTTGGCTCCCTGGCTTCAGCCCCCTTTCCAGGGGAGTGAACAATTTTATCTTGCTGGCATTCCAGGTGCCACTGGGGTATGAAAAAGAAAACTGCTGCAGCTAGCTCAGTTTCTGCCCAAATGGCCACCCAGTTTTATGCTGAAAACCCAGGGCCCAGATGATTGTGTAGGTACTAGAGGGAATCTCCTGGTCTGCGCGTTGTGAAGACCATGGGAAAAGCACAGCATCTGGGCCAGAGTGCAGGAAACAATCCCTAATGGCTTCCCTTGGCTAGGGAAGGGAGTTCCTCGGCCCCTTGCACTTCCCGGGTGAGGCGATGCCCCACCCTGCTTCGGCTTGCCCTCCTTGGGCTGCACCCACTGTCCAACCAGTCTCAATGAACCAGGTACCTCAGTTGAAAATGTGGAAATCACCCACCTTCTATGTCAGTCTCACTGGGAGCTGCGTACCAGAGCTGTTCCTATTTGGCCATCTTGCCTGGGGATGATTCTGCCATTTTTATAAATTTTAATTTTTTCAAACTTTATTCACAGTCATAAATGCCACATTTAAAATAATTTTTTCTATGCTTATTTTCTTAGTGAATTTTTAATATTAGTTCTTCACATTCCATCTTGAAATAAACTCATGGAATGTGATACTTTATTCATGCATAGAAAGGGAGACTTTGTTGTCATCTATGTATCAAATGATTGAATACTAAATCATCTTCCAGAATTCCTTGTTACTATAAAGCTTTCCTAGTCCATTTGATACTTCTTTTCTAGATTCAGGAAAGATTTCTAAGATTTTTAAGAAAGAAAGAAAGCTTTAATGAGATGATGAAGCTCTATTTTCCAAGAAAAATCATTTACCCAGGCCTAGTTGCCAACTGCTACTTTATCAGCCATCTGACTTAATAGTGCTGCCATTGAATCTTGAAGTCATGAACCTTGCTGGGCCTCCACTCTGTTACTTGTGAAATACTTGATTTAAACTTGAAGGAGACCCCTTCTCACATTCACTGAGTGTCATCCTGAGACCTTCCTCTTGTTTTCCAGATGCAGTGTTTGCAGGTGCCATGCCCACAATGGCAAGTGTTAAGCTCTCTGCACTTCGGCCCATTGTGAATCATCCACATTATGAAGATGCAGGCTTGAGGTCAGTGCACAGTCTCACGTCATCAAAAACAAACCTTCCATGCAAACAGACAGTGAGTGGAGGACACCAGCAAACTAATGAGTAATGTTTCAAAAGGTTATGATGAACTGAGATTTATCGAGTGGGGGAGCAGAAGGCTGAAATAAAACTGCTAAGCACTAAACAAATCTGTTAAGGCTTCAGAGGGCAAGAAGACAGCTTTCAGGTCTATCTTCTCTACCAGGCAGAAAAAAGAAGTCATACTGTAACACTTTCCCACAGGTTAACAGGGCTCTGAAATGTCCAGGTCTTTTTCATCCTGTAACTCCCTGAAGAGTTTAGCTTAGAGTGTTTATTAAGGTTTTCTCATAGGTGATTTTTCTTGAGTTTGGAGAAGTCATTTGAAATAGAATCCCATTCAAAGGGGAATTGATTCTGGTTTTCACCAGTATAGCCTCTTAGAATGAACTTGGGTGTTTTCTATTTTTTTAGATTTTTTTTGAGACTTTAAAAAATAATTTAGAGACGTGTTGTCTAAATTATTTTTTAAAAAAGATTTAATTTTTCATGCCATTTCTAAGGCAGGTGATGCTATTCATTTTCTAAGTGATTGGGGGAATCTTACTAGTATATTGTTTTGCATAACAACAGCATATACATATTACAAATAAGCTTTTTCATTAAAAAATCAATCTTATCAAGCTAATTTCCAGACCAATTTTGTTGAATAAGTTTAGTTTTTCTTAAATCTAGAAATAAAATGAAGAACCATTTAATGTGAGTTACTGTTGATGTCAAAGTTGAGACTGTTGCAGTTTCAGAGTAGTCCTGTAGTTTGTTTGTTGTAGTTCATCCCTGTTCACACACAGGGTACCTTACTCTTATATGTGATAGAGTAGTGAAGAATTTAAGACAAATAAATAAGTGAACAGACACAAACAAGACCAAGTTTGGAAATGTAGGGGTGTGTTAAAGGTGACCCTCTTCTCCCACGACTTGTCCTCCTTCTGCCTTCTGCTTTTGACCTCACTGATGCCCCTTAGCAAGAACTCCCATGAGGAATTTCCTCCTGACTGGATTCTTCTTCGTCATCTATCTTCTAGTCTCATTCACTGCTTTCTTCCAAGTGTGTCGATTGTATCTTTTTAATCTTGAAAATTTTGTGCCCAATTATTTTTCTTTAAAGAGCCAGAACGAAAATAGTATATTCAATGTATAGTCGGAAAGCAGCTGAAGAAGTGAAGCGAGAACTGATAAAGTTAAAAGTTAATTATTACATTCTAGAAGAGTCATGGTGTGTAAGAAGATCCAAGTGAGTATCAACACAGTTAATATTTTATAATCATAAGACACAAAGGTTAATTCAAGCACATGGCAAGTGCTTTGCTGGTGGTGGGGGTGTGTATATAACATTTAATAAAGTATAAGTGAAAAAAAACGGAGACAGACTCTCACTCTGTCGCACAGGCTGGAGTGCAGTGGCATGATCTGGGCTCACTGCAACCTCTGCCTTCCAAGTTCAAGCAATTTTCATGCCTCAGCCTCCCAAGTAGCTGGGACTACAGGCATATACCACCACACCCAGCTAATTTTTGTATTTTTAGTAGAGATGGGATTTTGCCATGTTGGCCAGGCTGGTCTCAAACTCCTGGCCTCAAGTGCTTCCTCCTGTCTTGGCCTCTCAAAGTGCTGGGACTATAGGCGTGAGCCACCATTCCTGAAGAACTTTGTAGATAGTGGTTTGGAGTCTTTCTTTTCTAGTCTTTATAAATTTCTTTTTTTTTTTTTCTCCAAATAATGATTTGTATGTGTATACTACCTTAGAGAGATTTTATTGGCACAAATTGATAATCTCCCAAATTGTTCATATTTGCTTTTGATGTTTAAAAAAAAAAACTTTTAAAGTTAGATATATTTTTTTTTTTCAAAAGACTTCCAGGATCTGAAACCAAGTAATGGGGAGAGCCTCATTTTGGTGAAATCGGGCAGCTGAGCACCAGGGGCTGCATTATCCATAGTGTATCTCTGTGCTACACCATGTCATGTTGATGGATGGGTTACCCTGTTAGCATCAACTCGGAATGAAACTTTTCTTTCCTGGCGTCTCACATCTTATTTGAATGGGAAAATAACTGTACTATGACCCACATTCTCTTGATTTTATAGTTGTTAAAAATTTCTATTTCCACAGAGATGTTTACTAAGCTGAGTATAGCTCCAAGCTACAGTAAGATCTTGAAAGCAGATGTGAATCTAAAGTTATCTAGAAATCTGGCACATGAGTGACTGGACAGCAGGTGACAGTAGCCTCCTTTTAAAGTAACAAAACATTCACTCCATGAAGAGCACAGTACAGAAACAATTTATCAGAAATAAATGCTATTTTATGGAATAATAATATTTTTTAAATTCTTACTACTCTGTAACTAGAGATTGCTATATGGCTTAATCATAAGTTGCCCAACATATATTTCAATGACACATATGGTCGTGAGTGAAAAATAGTTCTGTGACATAGTATCTACAGTTTTGTTCATAAGGAAACTAAAATAATTACTGATCATAGAATGATTTTTCTATGCATATATGCTACATGGTTTGAATTCAGTCAGGATTTATAGAAAATGTTATTTTGTAATAATTTAGAAAATGCTTTAAGCATTTATGAATACGTGAATATATATGAAATTCACATACCTTTAACATTGTTATATAAATTTAAGACAAAAAAGTTCTAAGCATCTCGTAACAATATTACGAGGAAATTATATGAAATGAATGGTTGGTTGACATTTGTAATAGGAAGAACTCAGTTCTTAGCATAGCCTTCTACCAGAATTGGGATCTTCTTTATTTCTTTGGACTTCACTCTCTTGAAACAACTGTAAGTTATTGGAACATAAAAATAATGTTCATAACCTTTTTTTTTTCCAAGCTAACAATGAGCCTTGATTCGAGAGTCTTCGTTTTTTCCTAGACCCTGCATGGAGTTTGAATATGTGAAAGTTGCAGAGGCTTTGTGCTTTAGGGTGTTGGGAGAGCTCCCTGCATTTGCTTAGCTATAACAGTCTCATGTTCGGGTAGGCAGAGCACTGTTTTACTCACACAAGAAGTGATATGAAGACAAATTTAGGAAGTATGGCAATAAACTTTGCAAACTAAACAAAATCAGCAGACATTGAACTGACTTTGGGTCACTTACGAGCACTCAGACTGAGAGTTGGGGTGCAGAGGAGGGTGTGCTGGATTTCCCCATCTGGACCTTGACTTGCAATTATTGTGGCTGTCACAGCAGGAGTTGAGTGGGAGGAAGCTATGAAAGTGACTCTCTCATCTGTTTTCCCCACTCATTAAAATGACACTCTCCCTCTAGTACAAGATCTAAGCCAGGCTGATGACACACTGTCAGGAAACCTTGATCATGTCCACTCTACTTCAACCTTGACACAAAACAAAAGCTGTACTTTGTGCACTGACAGGGAAGCAAATGGGGCGTTCAAATAGGAGAGAAAAGGGAAAAGCGACTAATATTTATCTAGTGTTTACATTTAGAACTGGAAGTTTCTTGACAAAGCTTTCTGCCAGGTTTGAGATCTTCTTTATTTCCTTGGCCTTCACTCTCCATTTCAGTCATGTCAGCCTGAAATCCCTGTAGATTGCTGGGACATGAAAGTATGTCAGAATGGGGGAAGCAGATGGGGAACTCCCATAGGAGAGGAAGGGGAAGAGGGACCAATATTTATCTAGTGCTTAATCTGTGCCTGGCAGTTGGTGAGCACTATGTTTAAATGATCTCATTTACAAGTGGCTTAATTGTATGGCTTGATTATTCTTTAACTATTTGACACTGTGTTTAAATATAAACACTCAAATATATTTGCATGCAAGTTGTAGATTAGTTTTAAATTAACTACAGTTCTCTGCTTTCTTTTATTCCAATGATAAAATACATGTATTCAGAAGAAAATAATCCAGATTTTCACTAATGCTATTTGCAGATGGCTGGCCTGGGGAAACCTTGGGAAACTCAGATGAGGACTAAATAGTGTTGCACAAGGCAAACAGAGCTCCCCAAGACAGCTGTTTGCCCTCCCTTTTTCCTAAAAGCTGTTGAACTCAGGAAAACTGTGGGTCATTCTCTGCTTCCTCTGTGAATCACCCTCTGCCACCATGGGCCCTCAGTGTTATAACAGTTCAGCCTTGATGTGTATAAGAAAATTAAAGGTAGAAAACCCATGCCCAGCCATATTACCATAGGTGTTCAATGTCAGTAGAAACCAGCGTCAGCAAGGGTGTGCAAAAAGTGTGCATTCGAAGTGTCCCTCTTCATGGGAACACTCACTGGCTAAACATTTCTAGGTGATAGTTTGAAGGGAAGGTAAAAAAAAAGTGTATTCCTTTGACAGAGTGATAATGTTGCCTCTAGAGCAGGGGTCTCCAAGCTTCCGGCCATGGACCAGTATGTCTGTGGCCTGTTAGGAACCTGGCCGTGCAGCATGAGGTTGAGTGGAGAGTGAGCAAGTGTTACAGCCTGAGCTCTGGCTCCTGACAGATCAGTGGCAGCATTAGATTCTCATAGGAGCACAAACCCTATTGTGAACTGCATATGCGAGTGATGTAGGTTGTGTGCTCCTTGTGGGAATCTAATGCCTGATGATCTGAAGTGAAACAGTTTCATCCTTTCCCACTCTCCAGTCCATGGAAAAATTGTCTTCCACGAAACCAGTCGCTGGTACCAAAACGGCTGGGGACTGCTGCTCTAGAGGTTTAGCTTGTAGAAGGGAGCTCGGCACAAGACTGCTTGTGACTGCATTGGTTTATAATGGGAAACAATTAAAATATCTATCTGTCAAGAATTGGTTAATAATACATATGAGAACTAGCAGCTATTCAAAACAATAGAGTAGATCTTTATGCACTGACATGGAAAAATGGCGCCACATTTTACTGTTTAGTGTAGAGTCCCAGAATAATTCCATTTTTGTAAAAACAAGCACATCTGTCAGGGTTCTCCAGAGGGACAAAATTAATAGGATAGATGTATATATGAAAGGGAGTTTATTAAAGGAGTACTGACTCACACGATCACCAGGTGAAATCCCACAATAGGTCATGTGCAAGCTGAGGAACAAGGAAGCCAGTCCAAGTCCCAAAACCTCAAAAGTAGGGAAGCTGACAGTGCAGTCTTCAGTATGTGGCTGAAGGCCCAAGATCCCCTGGCAAACCACTGGTGTAGACCCAAGAGTCCAAAAACTGAAGAACCTGGAGTCGGTGTTCAAGGGCAAGAGGCCTCTCCAGGAGAAAGATGGAGGCCAGAAGTCTCAGTCAGTCTAGTCCTTCCACATTCTTTTGCCTGCTTTATTTCTAGCCATGCTGGCAGCTGATTAGATGCTACCCATGCAGGTTGAGGGTAGGTGGACCTCTCCCAGGCCACTGACTCAAATGTTAATCTCCCTTGGCAAAACCCTCACAGACACACCCAGAAACAATATTTTGCATGCTTCAATCGAGTTGACAATACTAACCATCACAGCATCTGTGTATATAATTATATCTATGTCTGTATTTGTGTGCATGTGTCTGACAATGGATAACAAAATGTCCAGCAGATACCAAATATTATATGTTCTCACTTATAAGTGGGAGCTAAGCTACCAGGATGCAAAGCATAAGAATGATTTCGACTGTGGGGACTCTGGGGAAGCGAGGACAGGGGTGGTGAGGGATAAAAGATTGCACATTGGGTACACCGTACACTGCTCTGGTGATGGGTGCACCAAAATCTCAGTAACTGCTACTGAAGAACTTATCCACGTAATCAGAAACCACCTGTTTCCCAAAAGCTATTAAAATATATATATATATTTAATATATAATATAATATATTAAATATATATTATATATGTAAAATATATATATGTAAAAAAGATATATTAAAAATACATATATATATATATATATATATATATATATATATATATATATATAAAGGTCCAGCAAGATATATGCTGGATTGTTTATAGAAGTCACCTCTGAGAAATGTCATTGGAGATGATGGTGACTTTCATTTTTTAAAATTTATGTAGGTCTATATTTTGGTATTTTCATAATGACTGATTACTTCTAAGTTAAAGATGTTGTTTGAAAAGGGAAAGTGATGTACATTCCTGCTACAGTGTTTGCCTCATGGTGGACAGTGAAGGAGGGACTGCTACTAAACCTAAAAGGGACTCGTTGGGAATTATTTTCCTCTTATTTAAAAATTAAAAGGGAAGCAATTATGATAAAACATGAGCAGCTGTCAGTTCTCTATAATATCCCCATATATATTTCTGTTTTAAAAATTTCTCAAAAGGTAGATAGCAATATCCAACAGTTACATCTGTAAAACTGTTCTTGATTTAAAATAAATGGTACTGTTATTTTGAGGGACTTGTTTAGGCAAATGTCATATGATACAAATTTATCCTGTTCTTTATAAGGATATATTGCTTTTGAGATTTAATTATGTATTTGGCTAAGATGTATGCTCAACACTACCAGAATTTCTTTAAATTGATTTATTATACAATATCGACTGTCCAGTTGAGGATGTTTCAACCTACTGATTTTTTGACTTTACGGCAGTATTAAAGCCATATGCATTCAGCAGAAACCATACTTCAAATACCCATACAACCATTCTATTTTTCAGTTTTAGTACAGTATTCAATAAATTACCTGAGATATTCAATATTTTGTTATAAAATAGCATTTGTGTTAGATGATTTTGTCCAACTGTAGGGTAATGTAAGTGTTCCTAGCATGTTTAAGATAGGCTAGGCTAAGCTGTGGTGTTGGGTAGATTAGGTGTATTAAGTCCGTTTTCATCTTATGATGGGTTTATTGGAACATAACCCCATGGTAAGTTGAGGAGCGTCTGTACAATGAATGCAGCTTCCCTGTGGACTAAGCATATTTGCTCATTATAATTTTTTAAATCAATATTAGACCGTTTTCTGTGTGCTGGGCGTGGTGCTAGATACCTGATCTCTCATAATCCTTACAACAAACCCATGACATGGTTGTTTATTTCCCCATTTTACAAATGTGAAAACTTAAGACCAAGGGACCTGCTCAGCACCACATTCTTGGTAAGCAGCTAAGGCAGAATTTAACTCAGGTGTCTCTTACCCCAACACCTGGATATATGTGTCTGAAGATCTGTTTCTTTCCTTATCACCTTTGCTGCATTCACCTTGTTCTAAAGTGAGTCATGGCAGCTTATAAAGACATAAATATATAACAGGATTCTTCAAAAACTAAGGTAATTTAAGTGGAAAAAAGGTCAGGAAATGAGGTCAGGAACATAAGAAGTACTCTGCTTTATCCGCAGTTATATAATGCACATTGATTTTTAATGTGTACATTCATTTTTCTAGGCCTGGTTGCAGTATGCCTGAAATTTGGGATGTAGAAGATCCTGCCAATGCTGGGAAAACTCCCTTATGTAACCTCTTGGTGAAGGATTCCAAACCTTACTTCATCACTGTATTCCAGAACAGTGTTTACAAAGTCCTAGAAGTTGTAAAAGAATGACTGCTACATGAACTGCTGCCCGCGGACAACTACATCAGTAATGGTTTTAATGTTTCACTAAGTCATGTGTTGTTCATATCCCAAAAACTTTTATAGGTAACTGTTTTCAAATAGAAAACGTTTTATTTGGTCAATTTGAATGTCATTCTAATTATCAAAATGACTTACACCTTTATCAATTGGTTACTATTTCAATGCACCCTTTAAAATTTGCTATGCAAATGAGTATATGTTTGTATTTGACTTTAATATTTGTGCTAAAGTGAGCAAAGCTCCCTGTATAAAGAAAACACAATGGGTCATGAGAAGCATGATATGAAAATACAGGACAATTCTGACTATATAGGGGCTGATTTTACAATGTAAGAACTATATAATGCCCTTGCTTCTTTGTTCTGCCTTTTGCTCTTGTCTTTTGGACATTTCAGTGATTATTGTAAGTTCTTTGGTCATGTCAGCCCATGTCATCAACTTGAGTTACAGTAGATGGGGCAGACTTGAGTGTTTGCTATGTAGAACTATCTATGTTACTTCCTTGTGCTCTTTTTGTTCTCTGTTCTCTTGTTAATGAAGCTTCTCCTGCCCATTATTAATCCAAACTCTTGGACCTAGTGGTTAGGAAATTTCCTTAACTTCCAGCCATTTGGTATTATCATGTCTGTTTGTCTGTCTATCTTGTCTATCTCTCTCTCTCTCCACCCCTCTCCTCCCCCGCTCCATTTTCTGTCAAATAAGTGCTGTTTCCTTATTTAGTTGCTTGTCAAGTACTTATTCTTGGTTTTAAAAAAATTAATGGTAACTGTATTTTTCTCATTTTTTAGCATTATTCAAATGTTTATATTTTAATACCTTTAAACCACTTAAAATTTTTTCATGTTTAATTATAGTTTTAAGAAAAACTATTTTCAACAACTCCAAATATAGTGCATCTAGAAACTAATGTATATTTGAGTAGACATAATTTATAATGGGACGGTAGACTGTTGTACATGGTAATTTTTCTTTTACTATTAAGGTACAATAAAATATGACTAACTTTGCTGTCAAAAAAGTAAAGAATAATGATAAATGGAGTTTTATATTTTGCTTTTAAGAGTGCCTGTCTTTAATAAGACAAAGCCTTAAGCCTTATGTTATAATTTTGGTTCAAAAAACTATCATTTCAGTATGAGAAATGAGTATATTTCATCTTCCTTTTTAGTTTTTTTCTTCCTGTTTATTTTTATTCTGAAAAATTTCTACACCTTCTTTGAATTCGTTGTATGAATTTTTGTTTCTTAGAAGTTAATTTGTGTGAAATGAGATTCTTCAAAACGATGAAACCTCATAGTTCTGGGAAAAGGTTTTAGAGTTTTAAATTCTAAGCAAACCGTGACTATGGCTGACTACACATTTAATTATACAGCTTCTCTTTCTTAACCACAGGCAGATTAACCTCACTGTGGATTGTCCTTGAGACCTTAGTCCTCAGGATGGTTTCTGGTGCCCACTGCTGGAAGCCACTGTTCTCTTTCTACCTTCTTACCCGAGTCCAAGGGCAGGCCTGGTCTCCGGGAAGCAGCAGCTTGCTGACTTGAGTCAGCTACAAAGGCTGAGGAATGTGACCTCAGAGAAGCACCGTCCCCCAGCCCTGCCCCAGCGCCCAGAGCCGCAGCTCCCAGGGACACTCCTTCCCTGGAGGTGGCCCAGGAGATGGACTCTGGCAGTGTTCTTCAGATTTGTGGCTGCTTTTTGTCATTTGCTGGTTGACTGTTTTTATTTCTTAGGCTTTTGCTAGTTTTAGAAAATAGAGAAGCAGCCGGTGATTTGTGGATTAAGAGCAGCATTCAGGCGATGATGCACAGCAACAGCAGTCCAGGAAAATGGGCAGTGGACACTCGAGGCTGAGGATGGGAGTTGACATGGGCAGGGGAGGGGGAGGTGCTCTCCGCTTATCTGCGATTGTTGCTTACCCGAGTGTGGCTGATTTTGTACATCCAGCAGATACAATTTTTAAAAATTTTACTTTTGCAGTTACCTTTCTGTTTTTCTCACCCCCTAGTAATTTACTTCCAAATCAGTTCACATGTAATAAGTAGAAATTCTGTACAGGAAAAAACATTAAAAATACTATTGTTACTATTTCATTTGCCGGGAACCACTAAAAGTAGTGTAAATTAGCTTTTTCTAGAAGGATCCTTTTGTAGCGGTGTTTATGAATGTAACCCCCAGCAAAATGTGGCTATATATTAGGGGAGCCAGTTTGGAGCAGAGGCCTGAAGGCCCCTGCTATGCAGCCGTGGCCACAGCTTGTAGCACCAGCACTGTGGAGCATTCGCACCTTTGATGGCAATGCAGAGTGGTAGCAGGTTCTATAGGTGTGACAAAACAGTATTAAATCTCAGTGTTTTGCATATTTTTAGTATTTAAAAATATTTTTGCTTTAGTGTGAGGAAAGTAAGGATAAAAGGAGGTGATCAAAATAGCTATTGCTATGACATTTTAGAAAACAAAGTTGAGGCTGTATTTCTGTAAAAAGATAACGCTCTAAAAATGCTTGGCAAAAAAAGTATAGTGTTAAGATAGGCCAGTGATATTAATGAGGAAGTGAAAGGATGTATCAGGAATAAAGTGTTAATTGCATAGGAGTATTGTATTTTTATGAATTTTATGCCAGTTGTTTACATGTACTATATATGTTAAATAAAAAAAAGATCATGAAAAATGAGCTAAGAGTTTTTCTTGTTATTTTCATTTCCACCTTGATTGTGAACATGTTTAGCCTACTTTGTAGTCAGATAGCCATGAACTGGTTTGAGTCAGATTGCAGTACAGAGAAGAGAGAGAAGGATTATAACAGTGGGGTAGACTCTTTGGTCTTATTGTTGGTAGTGGTAGGTACTGAGATTATCCAAACTTTTCCTATATTTATGGTAGAGTCACTTACATTCCTTTACCCTTTTCATCAAAGGACACAATAATTCATTCAAACGATGTATTGGGAATAAATACAGAGTTGCTAAAAGCTTTTTTAAATACATTAAACCACAAACAGTTTGGTGTCAGTATTTTCTAAATTATGGCTCAGTATTTTTACTTGATACGAACATCAACTTCTTGGTTCTGTCTCTATATAGGAAAGACATTTCATCTCTGTTCATTCCTGTGTAATTAATTTCTTAACACAATGACACCTTGATTCTGACATCTTTGGGGAATGAGGTGTCCTAATACAGTGGTTCTCAAAATTAGCAGGCATCAGCATCACCTGGGAGGGCCCATAGATTGCTGGGCCCCACCACAGAAGTTTCTGATTCAGTTGGCCTGTGGTGGGGCCCCAGAACTGGGATTTCTTACCAGTTCTCAGGTGGTGGTGATGCTGTTAGTCCAGGGACCATGCTTGAGAGCCTCTGCTCTAATCGATGGGAACAGACTGGCTGGATGACTGGCCTACAAAGGGTGCTCCATTCCTGACAGCACATCCCACCAGAGCTGGTTGATGGACACTCTACCAGGAGCTAAATTTTACCGCCTACCTTCTTTGCCTGTTGTGGGGGACTGCTTCAGTGAAGCTTGCAAGGAGCAAAGAACAGTGTAGATAATTTTTAATCAGAATACGGATACAGATTATTTAAATATTTTGAAGCTGCAAACTGCACCTTATTTCTTTTCAGTTCAGAGATAGAAGAGGAGTGAAAATCCTTTGACATAGAACTTCCTTCTGTAGTAAGACAGTCGATAAATTCAGTGATGTGTGGGGATTGTAAAAATTCATTTTCCACTTTATTGCTTTTGTTTTGGCCACAGAAATCTGAATCTTCTTCCTCTATTAGAGGTCAGCCAAGAATCAGTGCTAGGTCATGGATTGCTTGCTTCTCTCTTCTTTCTTTCTCCTGCCCCCCAACTAGAAGTTTCTAATTTGAATCAATAAAATTGTTCTCAACGCAGAAAAAAAGGAGCTACTTTTAAACTTCATTACTTTCTTGAATTGGCCTTTCTTTCACAGCATTCTATCAGGACAAATACATTTTACATTAGAAGTTGAAAAGGATATTAAGGTACAAAAAGGTCTTGAAAACTTTCCTTTTACATTTCCTCCCATGAGAGAGATTTTAAAATTCTGAATGAATATATAAGAGTTGAAGACTCAATTGTAGTGTAATTAAAAGATAGTTTTCTTTTTTTGCAAAGAGATTAGGATAACATTGATACTGGCTGCACTTTCAAAACAATATTTTCTATAGTTTTTTATACTTAATTATCTTTAACCCAAAACTCTAAGTATGCACAGTATATTCTGTTTCATAGGCATGGTCTTTTTAATGTAGCATAAGATCATTTCATTGATTTTTTTTTAAGTACCTGGTAGGCTTTTATCCTGTAGGCAAATTTAATATCTTTGTTGGGAGAGTTGAATTTAGCAAACTTCAGCTCATTTGGTTGTTAGACCGATGACTCTGACACCTTTAATCCTTACGCATTTCCGAAAAAATAGAAATGAAAGTACAAAATGACCATTGCTAAGTAGATTTGGCATCATGTCATGAAAACTGGAAAGAAAGATGCCTGCGCACCCCCTCTGGCTCTGCCCCCTGCTGCTGATATCCTGCTCCTTTGCCAGGCTCCTCGAGTCTGTACTCTTGGTATCCCCCTTAGTGACCAGACTTCAGATTCAGAGGCCTCCCTCTTGCTCTGGAAAATTATCATCCCAGAAGAGTACGATTCAGTAATCCCTTGGGCCCTTTACATGAGTAACAAATTTGACTTTTTTTAAACAAACACCTACCTCTACGGCAGTAATTCTCAAACTTCTCTGCACATTAGAATTACTTGGGGAGCTTCAAGAAATCCTGAAGCCATTTTCCCAGCCCTGGAAATTTGTAGACTGAGATTTGGAATTTTTAAAAATTCCTAGTGATTCTGGTGGTCTTGGGCTAACATTTTAGAACTTGCTCTCCCTACTTCACCTCTGAATAACAAGGTGTCCATGTAGGAATGGTAAGCAAGTGTCTGTCATGTGCACACTTTTTATTCATGATTATTAATTTCTACATTATTTCTAATAATCATGGCACCTAGTGTTGAGTAGACTTCTTAGGAAGGAATTCTGTTTTCAGTTATGGATGCCTGCCAATGGCAGGGAGAAGGGGGAGAGTGGCAGTGCAGTACCACATATTTGTAAATGCTGTCAAGAAATGAGAATATAGCAGCAAAAAGAAAATAGAAATTATCTTGAAAATCATTTGAAAAGTTAACATGTGAGGAATTGTGTCTTTTCTGCAGATGCTTTTTGCCCCTCCTGAAATATGCTTTTCTTAGTATGTATTTCAGATGCAACTCAAATGTCACCTCCTCTGTGAAGCCTTTCCTGACTGCCAGTCATTTGGTTGAGCGAATTGCCTCCCACTGCCTATGCACGCGCCCATAACCGCATTGCACACATTTATCAACATGACTTTTCCCCCACTATGTTGTGTTCCTTGTAAAAAGAACATGTCTTACTCCATTCTGAATCCACAGTGCCTCCTAGCACAGTTACTGGCAAGTAGTACTGCTTAATGATTTTTTTTTAATAAACCATACTTTATTCAACAATGCAATAAATTCTAGATGACACTAAAAGTTATTTTTAGGACTAAAAGACAGTTTATGTTTTCCAGCCATGGAGAGGAAATAACAAGGAAATGCAGGACATCATCAGATGAGATAAGTATCACAGGGGAAAATATCCTTGTTATACAGCCAAGCAATAATTAAACTCATATCTTTGGTAGGTACTTTCAGACATGGCTAGTGACCGTATGAATTTATTGGAAGGCAATATGACAAAGATATATCTGTCTGGGGGCGGGCGTCATTTACCTGATTTCAGTGTGTGGCTCAGGATACTATGGTGACCGGCCATAGACACATTTGCTGCTGATCAGGGAGCAAGGAACTCTGGTAATTTGATTAAAAGTCTGGAAAGAGGGATTTCCCAAAGGATAAGAAGGGACTGGGTATGTTATTATTAGGTGTAGATACTAGGCAAAACAGATGAGGACAGTTGCGCACTTACTAGTGTCATAATAGAGACAACTACGCTGGAATCCATAATCCATTTTTTACAAACTTAGTGAAATAGGGCATGTTTCTTGAACATCAGTTTCTTGTCTTTTAAAAGAATATGGCTTTTATGATAGAAATAAGAGAAATAGACAAATGAACAACCACAGGAAATTTTAATATACATCTCCTTAGAGATAAGCAAAAAGATCAGTAAGGAAATGCATGATTTGAGTAATAAAAGCAATTTGATTTAATAGTCATATGTAGAACTGCACCCAACAGATGAAGAATATACATTCTATTCATGTATGTGGGACATTTCCAAGAATTGACAGTAGAACATGAGCTCCTGGCCAGCACAGTGGCTCATGCCTGTAATCCTAGCATTTTGGGAGACAGAGGCAGACACATCTCTTGAGCCCAGGAGTTTGAGGCCAACCTGAGCAACATGTCAAAACCCTGTCTCTACAAAAAAATTAGCCAGGATGGTATGTGCCTGTGTTCCCAGCTACTCGGAAAGTTGAGGTGAGGGGATCTTGAGCCCAGGAGGTTGAGGCTGCAGTGAGCTGTGATTGTACCACTGCACTCCAACCAGCCTGGGTGACAGAGTGAGACAAGCAAAAAAAAAAAAAAAGAAAAAAAACACT
Source organism: Cacajao melanocephalus (assembly GCA_963573385.1). Taxonomy (NCBI): domain Eukaryota; kingdom Metazoa; phylum Chordata; class Mammalia; order Primates; family Pitheciidae; genus Cacajao; species Cacajao melanocephalus. The sequence continues at coordinate 5,603 of CAUYLG010014929.1, read as the reverse complement.
TGAACATAAGCTCCAAGAAAGCATGACTTTTTGGCCTATTTTGTTTACAAATGTAACCTAAGTATCTAGAACAGTACCTGGCACATGTGGGTGCCCAGGATTTGTTAAAGGAAATAATTGATCATACCTGAAGTCAAATGGCAATTGTTGTGGGTGGGTGGGAACAACCTAGGGATTGAAAGTCCTGTAGCTGGAAATCAGCACAATTGAAACACAGTTTTAAATAATAATTCATAATTTATGAAAATTTGAGAAAAAATAGAACAATATACTAAAAATTGCTTGTGGAGGATGACTCAAGCAGTTCTGGAGACACTATTTTGGCCTTTAGTCTAAAATGCATTCCTTAGTCCAATAATATATCGGGAATATAAACACAATAGTCCTCCCACCCCAAGTTGAAGGGAATAATGAGCAGAAATTGATGAAACAGAAAACAAATAGATCAACAAAGTCAAGGTTGGTGTATTAGTCCATTTTCATGCTGCTGATAAAGACATACCTGAGACTGCGCAATTTACAAAAGAAAGAGGTTTGGTGGACTTACTGTTCCATATGGCTGGGGAAGCTTCACAATCATGGCTGAAGGCAAGAAGGAGCGAGTCACATCTTACATGGATGTCAGCAGACAGAGAGTTTGTGCAGGGAAACTCCCTGTTATAAAATCACCAGATCTTGTGTGACTTACTCATTATCACAAGAACAGCACAGGAAAGACCTGCCCCAATGATTCATTTACCTCCCACTGGGGTCCCTCCCACAAGACATGGGAATTCAAGATGAGATTTGGGTGGGGACATAGCCAAACCATATCAGTTGGTTATTTGAAACCTTAATCAGGAGATAAGACAGAAGGTATAAAAGGTAAAGAATGGCAAATCACAGAAGCTGCAGAGAGTCAATAGGTAATGGGGATATTATAAACAAACTTTGTCAATAAGTTTGGACACTTTGATAAAATGTCTAAATTCCTAGAAAAATAAGGCTTAACAGAACTGGTCCAAGAAGAAATAGAAATTACAAATAGCAGCCATCCCCCAGAAAGAAGTTGGATTAATGGCTTTTAAAAATCTTCCCTTGAAGAAAACAACATATCCAGTTTTATAAGCTTTTCCTACTGGACATTCAAGATACTGATTATTCCAGTCTTACACAAACATCCAGAGCAAATAAACTCAGTTCTTTAGGTGACTCCAACATTAACACCAAAAGCACAGTAGAGGCAATGCAATAAAGGAAAATTGCAGGTCTATTCCAATCATTAATAAAAATGTAAACAAAAACCTAGTAATAAATTTAACAAGTTGTAAAAATATTAGTTCTCAAATTTATCTAAAGTTTTAATAAAAATTTCAATAAGACATTTTATGGAGCTTGAAAATGTAAAATTTATATAGGTAAAGAATAATCAAGTCAGAAGAACATGAGATAAGGGCATTTTTCCTATAAGATCAAGATTTATTACAAGATCTGTACAAGTATTGGCACAGGAATATTTTTAAATTGACTAATACAGCAGAATAGATAGCTCGGGAGCAAGTGTGCATATATTTAATAAATGAGGCTGTGATAGTTGATTATCCATATGGAAAACAATGATATTGAGTCCTTACCTCACATCATACACAAAAATAAAAGTCCCCAGATGAATCAAATATCTACACATGAAAAGCAATATTTTAAAACTTAGAATATAGGATAGTATCTTTACCTTCTCATGGAAATTTCCTTAAAGAAGGACTTCTTGAGATCCAAAAAACACTACTTGTAAATGATCAATAAATTCACTGCTATGGTTAATAATTTCTGTTCACTACAAGATATCAGAAAGAGAATGAGGCAAGCCATGATGTGTTCAAGATATTTGCAACCTGAGTACCTGACAAAGACTAGAGAATGGAGAACTGCAAACAGTAAGAAAATGCAAAGAATCATTTAGAAAAACTCCAAATACATTGACATTTCACCAAAAAAGAAATACAAATAGCTCATAAACATTAAAAAAAAACCCAACCTATTCATAATTAGAGAAATGCAAAATGAAACAACATTTATAACCTAAAACACTGGCAAAATTTTTAAGCCTTGAGAAACATGGAACATCATGAACTCTCCTTTGCTCCCAGTGGAGGGTAACTACTTTGGAAATAAATGGCATTACCTAATAAATAAAACCTAGCATCTCCACTCCTTAAATACATAACCCAGAAAAATTCCTACATGTGTGTACCAGGAGACATGTTTAAGATGCTCACAGCTGCATTGTTCAAAAAAGCAGAAAACCCAGAAATCACTTGAATGTGTGTCTGGAGTAAATAGTAGAATGGATAAAGACATTGAGTATAGTCATCCAGTATGATGCTATCAAGTATGTAAAATAATAAATAGTGATAGCAAAACTATGTATGTATAATTTGCAGACGAATACACGTGAGTTTGTTTATAGAAATTTCAATAACATGTAAAGTTAAATGATATGTTTTTAAAGGTTTAAAACATGGTAAAATGAAGAAAAGCAAGTGAATGATAAACACCAAATTAGAGTAGTGGTCATCTCTCAGAGGATGGGTGAGGGAGGGATCTTCACAGTCGAAGGCTATGTTCTTTGAAATTGGGTAATGAGTATGTGAGTGTAATTTTATTATAATTATTTATACCTTACCCATATTTTATAAATATTCTTCAGCATCTATTCAATATTGGAAAAAAGTAGACATTCTCAGATGCTAACACACATGCAAAAAAACAATATATACCAGGTATGGCTGGAATTTGAGAGGAAATCCTCAATTACGCCAGCAATCCCAATTTGTGAATAATGCTTCCTTTGGTACTTTGGTATGGATGCTTAGTTCAGTGTGAAGGGAAAAAGCTGAAGTAAGGAAACAAGTGTCTTATTTATGAGGCCAGCAGTGGCTATGTAGGATAATAAAACCACAGACTACTAGAAGAAAGTGTTTGCAGACAAAATTGAAGCCAATATCTTCTTTTTTACAAATGAAGAAACTGAGGCTCTGGAAGGGGAAGAGATTTTCCTAAGCTCACGCTAATACTTAGTAGTAGAGTTTAAATTCGAAAATTGGTCCCTGGATCCTAACCAAGACACCCCATTCACCATGGGCTTGGGAATACATTGAATCTGCTCTGATACTTAACTGTGTGAGCCAACACAAGTCAATTCTTGAAAGCACATTTCCTCTTGAGTGAAATGTGGACAAGAAATAATGGCTATCTCATATGACTGTTAGGATATTTGCATGAAGTACTGTATGCAAAAGTTTACAGTCCAGATGTAATGAATCCTAGTTCTTTACATCCTACCCAGGAGAGCAGCAGACAAAGAGGAGGCTGAAATGGGATGATGTCATCAGCCAAACACACACACAGGCAGGAAAGCACCATGCTCCAATGACAGATAAAGAGCCCAGGACTTCTCTAGGTGTGCTTCTACGCAGGAGAGCATATGGACGTTTCTAGTTAACTGTCTTTATGCCCCTTGACTCTAGCTTTTGATACTCATACGGAGTTTATTTCCGGTTCCAGATGACTAGACATTCACTTTGCAAATAATTGTTGTGGCTCCATGTTTGCTCCAGACACAGAGGTTTTATTATCACCCAGAGATCCCTATGGGAACCAAAACAATCAAGCTGAACCAAGATTTCTGTCAGAATCAATTTCCTGAAGCCAGGAGGCTTTATCATTCACAGTCTGTGCAAAGGATTTTTTTTTTTAAGAAAAATGGACTCCTTTATTTATTTCTCCTTTACCCCACCTCTCCTTGCCCCCTATTTTGCCCTGACTTTGGGATCTCAACCTGGGTGGAAAAAGACTGGATGGCATTCCTACTTTTGGTGGCACTATGTGACACCATCTCTCAGCTCCGACTCAGGACCTTTTGCTTGATCCTCAGCAGAGGTGTGGGAGGCTAGGGCTCTCTGATGCCCACACAGGGTCATTGGGAGGTTGGCCAAAGGATACCAAGAAGATTGCTGCCCCAAAATATGACTCCCTTGCCTATCCAGGTACCTATAAACCCATCATTAGAAAGACAGTCTTTAAGACTCATTTCCACTACTTTCTGAAAAAGAAAGCAAATTCCCCTGAAGACATAACACACTAAGCCCCTCTCAATCAGCAGTAGAGAGATGCTGGGCCAATAGAAAGGTCAAAGTTATAAGCCAGGTGCACCTGGCTTCTAATTCTAGCTTGGCCATTTACTGTCTGAAATCCTGAACTTCTGTGAGCCTCAGTTTCCTCGTTGGAAAACATGGAATCAATACTACTTAGCTTACAGTGTTGTCGTGAGAGGCAGTGGCAAGGAATCCAACACAACACTCAGCACTCACATCAGAGGGACCCTATACATAGACACGATTTGTGGAAAGTCTTCCCTTAAGGAAGCTGGGTGGAGAAGGCACAGCATTCTTAATAGACACCTACTTTGATGTGGGTCTAATGTTAGGGAATGATGTCTGGGCTCTGGACACATGGCGGTCTGAAGCAGCAAACAGGCAGCAAAAAGACAGCTGATCCAATGTGACAGGAACAGCCTCTGTTCTGGCCAAGAACTGTCACTCAGCTCTCCACAAGACAGGAGTACCGTCCCACCAAGGATGGCTTCTCGGCAAGGCAAGGCCTCTATGGGTCCCCAGAGGAACAAGTGGCATACATGAGACTGGGGTCAGACTGGAGGACATCTTAAGGCAGGAAAGGAGTGATGCGAAAGGAAAGGGTTGACAGGTAGAACCTTGAATAAAATGTGGCATGCCTTCACTGGAGAAGCCAGGAGGATTTCTGATTGCCATCTCACAGGAAGAGAATGTAGACCAAGGACCATGAGGGGAAACTTTGTAGAATTATGGAAACTTCATCATTTCCTTCTGATGTATTTATGTGCTTTGCTGAAGGGTTCAGTGATTTGCCCAAAGTTATGAGAATCACCCCATAAGATGCAGAAGCATGCCTCAAACCCTCTGGTGGAGTCTTCGTCTCTTGAGGAGAGCAATTCTAGGCTTCATTTGAAGAACTGTCATTTAGACTGCTTTGCTGAGGAAGAACGAGACAGTACTCAGCCAAACAGCTTGCTCAGGAATGTGGACTGGGAGAAGAGCTTGGAAAAATGAGTGGCAGACTGACTCTACCTATGAGGGTCAAGAGGTGAGCAGGGCAGCGGGTCTGAAGCACTCAGAAGAGAGCAGCCCAGACTCAAACTCAGACTGGGAACCAGGGGAGACTAACAACCAGGGAAGAATGGCAAACTGACCAGAAAGGAAATGCTGTTTACTTCCAGGCCAGAGTTCCAGGCCACCCTGGGAAGGCAAAGAAGCCCAAGAGCAGCAGAGTCCAATAGACCTTTCTGCAACAATGGCGGCATTCTACATCAGTGCTGTCAGTAAGGTGGACACAAGCCACAAGTTCTTATCAAACACTTGAAATGTGGCTAGTGTGATTGAGAAATATTTTTTTTTTTGAAAGAAAGGAAAAGAGAGGAAAGAAAGTGAGAAAGAAAGAAAGGAAAAAAAAGAATGTACGAGAGAAAGAAAGAGGAAGAAAAAGAGGGAGAGAGAACAGAATTCTTGTTCTACTGCCCAGGCTAGAAT